>CM031377.1:92826191-93010886 GCA_018208015.1 Medicago ruthenica | reverse complement strand
TGATACTGTAACGCATTCTGAGCTTGTTGCTCTTGGTATTGCTGCTGCCAGGCCTGCTGTTGTTGCATCATCTGTTCCCAGGAATTCTGACTGGGTCCTCCACTCTCGTCACTGGCTTGATTAGTACGAGGTCTACCTCTTCTTCTCCCAGACATCTTATCCTAGCTGTCATATACAAGTCAAAGTGATCAGTTTTAACTGAACATAACATCTAGAATAATGTCCTGGATCCAAGAGGTCCATAACTTGGATTGTACTTTAATGACCCATGGCACAGTCTGAATCGACCTGCTCTGATACCAAATTGTAACACCCATATAGAGATTGCCTAGGATCTCTTACGAGTATTAAAATTTCGTACCGGATACATTAAATACAATACAGAAAGTTGTTTATTAAATCCACGATATAAAAGTTTACAATACAACTCAAGATCCAATACATAACACTCCTCATAATATACATCATATACAACAATATTATACAACATCCTCATGGTATAAGCATAATGCGGCACGATCAATCCATAGCTTTCTCTTTACCTTTGCGACGTGCCACCTGAGAAGAACCTGCACCAGAAGGAAAGGGATGAGACATAACGTCTCAGTGAGCTCCTACCCTACCTACTGTTTGGCAACCTCAGGGAACCTAGGGTCACCGTGCCTACCTCGGCGATCTTGGGAATACCTATGATCGCCAAGTCTTATCTTTACCCATAGAGGGTTACCTGACTGATCCTGCTGATCTGGTGACCAAGGGAAAACCTAGGATCACCATCTGATAACTGTTAACTGATTTCTGCTAATTGCCTGATAAGTACTACCTGACCGATAATGTAATAGAATAATAACTGATATTTTAAGTTAGCTGTTAGCGTTGAACAAACATTATTATCTGGATTCATTTTACGGAATGCCCCCGGGTGGAGTAACCCCGAAGTACATTCCCCTGATAACCGGTGAAAATCCTATCATATCAGGCTAACACCGGACTCCTCTTGCCTAAGTGTGTGGTTATCCTCGCGGAAGATTCCTGCCCGTTCCATCTGGAACCCCCTGTGCTCTAACTGGCGAGAACACAGAAGACACACTGTAACTCTGTGTGGTTATCCTCACGGAAAGTTCCTGCCCGTTTCAGCAATGCTGAAACCCCCTGTTCTCTCTAACTGGTCGAGAGAACAGAAGACACAAAGCTTGCCCTGATTATTAATTATTAATCCTGGTATATGATTATATATGTATATTCCTGATAAAACTGATACGTGTTCCCCCCCAATGTCACTCTGACGTGAGCATTGAGGCACGTCCTGATAACCTGTAACTATGCCTGAATAAGGGAATCCTGGTATCTACCCTTAACTTATCTGAAAGTAATTCTATTCCTGTTAACCTATTCAAGGTTCTAGTCTTCCTCATAATATCATAGGCTTATCGTTCTCATAAGCCGTAGCTTGGTTATTGAAAATATTCCTTAGCTCAAATAACTTTACTCTACATTTCTAATGCTTTACCAAATTCCTTGTCCAATCATTCATTCCTTGATTGTTGAGTAATCCATTGAATATGTCAAAAATGGTGTTTATCTTAGAAAAATAATGTTTACTTGAAAACTGTTACTATAAAGCCTCGCCGGACACGTACACAGCACCCAGAACGAAGCAGAACAGACAAATGCTGTCTGTCTAAAATCGCTAGGCGATGTGGAGGCGAGGTGGAGGCGAAAATAGGCAGTGAGCACCTGCCAAACAGTAACTTCACGTTCGCCCCGAGCTCGCCCGGCGAAAGTATCAGTTCAAAAACCTGCTAAAAGTGTGATTTTCCACCAGTTTGACACATTCAAAGATACCCAGGCATTCCAACAACATAAGGGATGAATTTCCAACACAAATTAATAGTTCAAAACATAAATAAACAAGGAATTGTCAAGCATAGGAAGTTAGGGTTGTTTTTCTAAACTTAGCACAAATTGTAAATGCTCTCAAACTTACTCAAACGGGTTCTAAAACCCTGTGGAGCTCACCTTAATCCACAAATTAGTGCTTGCTATGCTCTGATCCCAAAAGCCTTAGCTACCAAACCACTCTACTCTTGGTTCTCTTTGTTCTACTTTCTTTTCTCTTGTTCTAGCTTCCAACTTAAGCTTGCCTTGCAAGGTTTCTACTAGGATTAAGATTGAAGTTTGAATGGTTAAGGCAAGTGAAGGAGGGCGTGTGGCTTGGAGGAGAAGGGGAAAGAAATCTGATTTTTGGTAGTAAAGGAAATGAAGAAAATGGCAATTGAAATATCTTGGCCCATTTTTAAACAATCTCCATTTTGTTCTTATTTACAAAATTGCCATCACACATAATTACTCAATTTTCTTGCTTGCACCTCAAGCTTCTAACACTGATAAATGATACTTATGAGCGGGATATTACAAGACATTAGGTATACGGGTATCATATCTTATATATCTAATGTTTCCTCCATTTCTAATCGATGGAAGACTTAATCACTCACACTTGAAATCCAACATTAGGAGTCTATACAAATTTATCCTATGTGATAAAAATGTAAAATAAAAAGTTTAAATGAATTTTTATATTTAATTTTTAAAATCGATTTAATCTAATCCAAATTTAACCTGCATATTTATTTTCTTACATATATAAAATTGCCATATACCCACACACCCACACACACACATAAAAGTTTGCCTTTAGAAAATTAATTTGATGTATTGTTCTATAAAACTTCTGAAATTGTCAAATATTTTTTTTTACATTTTTGGTCAAATTACATTGTCAATTATTAATCACAAATTATTGTTTGATTCGGTTTTAATGTAGATATGATTATTTATAATAACTTTTGTATACATATATCAATCAAATCCTTTAAAAAATGAGTAAATTCTAATACAATATTCCAATTTTTTTTAAGAGTGCAATATTATACATTTGTTAGCTTATTAACTCGAAATCACATTAGCCCATATCGCTAACTATTTAAGCAAAAGTGCTTATAACATTTTATTAATAATAAGCTTAATTACTCTTTTGGTCCCTTAACTACACCACTACTATATTAAAAACTCCATAAATCCTCTTCATTACTACAAGAATCAAAGGAAAAAAAAAACTACAAATCCTATTCCTCATCATCCTCCTCTCATCACTACACATAAATTTGAATCCATAAATTGAATTCTCAAACCCATAAATTGAATTTCAACTCAACACAACATGTAGCCATAAAATTTAATCCAGCAATTGAATTTGCAAACCCATCAATTGAATACCCAGAAAATTTAATTGTTCGAATTTGAGTTTTTTGTTTGTTTGTTTGAAAATAATTGTATGAAGAAGAAATAATAGAGGTAGTAAGAAATTAGGGTTTTTATTGAGTAGGTGAATTGGAGGAATTGATGAACTTACAAAATAGAATGAAATTTAAAGGAATTAGATTTGGTGAATAATAGATCAAATTGTGAAGGTTGCTGGGTTTTCTTTGTTGTTTATGGGTTTTGTTGTTGTTGCTGCTGAGTTTTATTGTTGTTGTTTGTTGTGCTTGATTTTGTTGTTGTTCATGGATTGTTGTTGTTATTGTTTGTTGTTGTTGTTGTTGTTGTTGTTGTTGCTTCTGGGTTGTTGTTGGAATTTCTTCTTGTTGATGCTTTTGTTCATCTTATGAGAGGATGATGATGCTGAAATTATTGTTGTTGTTGCTTGATTTTGTTGTTGCTGCTACTGATGTTCTTCTTATTTTTCCAGAAATGGATGAAGGAGGTGAAGGATAGAGATGGAGAAGACGAAGATCATAAATTAAGTTTTCAACCAATGCCAAAATGATATATGTACATGATTTAACAGTTTTTTCGCAAAGCAAACGGTTGGGACCAAATTGTGTAACGGAGACATATTTAAAGGACTAAAACGGACCAAAAATTAATTATGGGACCAAAGCGATACCTCAAAATAATTAAGGGACCAAAAGAACAATTTAGCCTTAATAACAATATAATTAATACAATGAGGGACATCAAAATAAATGATGGGACTAACTGATAACACAGTTTCTTCCGCTAAAGCATTAACTGTAATATCCCGCTTAAACGTAACTTTTATCGGTGATTAAGGACTAAATGGAAGGAATGGCAATTTAGTAATTTTGGAAGAGAGGATTTTATAAAAAGAAAACATGAGATATTTTCTCATAATTCCCTTCCACTTTATCTCTCTAAAACCAGATGATTTCCTCCTCCCTCTCTCTCTAAATTTTCGGTCATCATCATCCAATCTTGTGGAGTCTTGGCTAGCAAGCTTTAATTAAGGGAGTTTAGAACAAGAGGAAGTTAAGGAAAACAAAGAAGGATCAAGAGGCAAGCTAGGGTTTTTGGAATAAGTTTGGCAAAACACCAATCAAGGCTTAGGTGAGCTCCCTAGGGTTTTTTTTAGAACCCACTTGAGTAAGTTTAAAAGTTAATTATAATTTGAGCAAGTTTAGAAATATACCTGATAAGTGCCTAAAAGTTGTTATCTTTTGATACATTTTAAGGCACTTATGTTACTTGTTTTACAAGTTACCTTAGGATAAGAGCATATTTATGGTTAAAATGCAATATTTGTGATCCTAAGTCTTACCCCATGTTATTATGCAGGAAATTCATGCTTGGACCTGATTGGAGCAAAGAAAATGAAGTTTTTCTTAAGCCATCGCTACAAGCGCCAGAAGCCACGCTAGAAGCGAGGATAGGCAGGGATTTTCATGAGTTCATCGCTTGAAGCGCCAGAAGCCACGCTAGAAGCGAGCCTAGGAAGGGAAAATTAAGAGTTCATCGCTTGAAGCGATGAACTGGACGCTAGAAGCGAGCCCAGGCAGGGAATTTTAAGCTTCCATCGCTAATAGCGACAGACCTTGTCGCTACAGCGACCAAAGGGCGGTTTAATGCTAAAGGATGACGTGGAGCTCTCCCATTGGCCAGAAAGTTTTCCTCGCTACAGCGACAGGCTGGTCGCTTGTAGCGAGCGTGCAAATTCTTAGATTATAAAAGCATTTGAAGCTCATTTTTTCATATAGACAGCTGAATATCAGATTTTACAACTTCCAGAGCTTTAAATATTTGATTTCTAAGAGAGAGAATAGGCATAGAAGGAGGCAA
Source organism: Medicago ruthenica (assembly GCA_018208015.1). NCBI lineage: Eukaryota > Viridiplantae > Streptophyta > Magnoliopsida > Fabales > Fabaceae > Medicago > Medicago ruthenica. Next base: position 93,005,747 of record CM031377.1, on the reverse strand, counting down.
ACTTCAAATAGCAAAAGGATTTCAAGTGAAGATTACTTTAAGAAGCTTTGAGAAATCAAGCCTTAACATATTCTTCATCTTCCTTTCTTGTTTTGCATAGTTATCATGAGAATGATCAACTAATCTCCTTTGTTGGGATTAATAGGTAATCAATCACTCTATGTTGTAAACTTTTGATAATTTAAATATATGATTCTAGCATTTTTATATACCATTGAATTTATTCTTGCTTTTCACTCTTATTTATGATTTAAATGATGTTGAAAAATACTTTTGAATCTAGGTTTAGAATGATATTCTATCAAGATAAGAAATTCTAGAAATGAGATTTGGTTTTGATAATTACATTAAGTATTGGATCGTAAAGCTTTCGAATCGTTTAATAGATTGAGAAATCGTCGATTAAACGATACGATCAATCTCACGACATCATTTGGACACGAATGACGTTGTCGAGTAATACGTGATAATGTCATATATAAGAAAAAGCTAGAATCCGTATTTATGATCAATCGAATACAAATGATGTTTGATTGACGAACTTTAATCCTAACACCTTTTATGTCCTATTACTCTACGTTTTATTTATTACGTTTTTTTTAATGTTGAGTAGTGTAGTAATGAAAAAGGTTAAACCCTAACTTAAAACGATAATCGACGTTGAACGGTTTATGATATCGCAATAATCCCTGTGGAACGATATAAAACTTATACTTACTTTTGTGCATTAACAAAATGGCGCCGTTGCCGGGGATTTACGTTATGATATTATAATCATTGCAGCGTTAATTAAGGTTTTAAGCAATTTTGCACAAAATTCTTTTATGTATATAACTATTATTCCTTATCCATCTTGTTTGCTAATTCTTTTTGGCCAGATTGTTGAAAGCGTATATGCGAGGTCAAATATCGGACGACCAACTGCTTTTTGATTCTGAAATAGAGAGAACAGCTCGAAGAAACAATAGTAAGAATCGGAAGAAGAAGCAACAAGCAAAGAAAAGGCAACAAGAGGAAGCTTCTGTTTCAAGTCCTTCATCTAGTCCAATTCCAAGCCAAGAGATACCAATGGCTGCTACAGGAGATGGTTCAGGAGGTTCAGGCGGAAGTGGGATGCCATGTCACAATAGCCCACGCCGTTTGGCCCAAATGGGGAAAACGCCACGGACTACAAAGCAAACCGAGATGAAAACTGGGATCCTTCAAATACTATATGCTAATCCTTTCTCAGGATTGGACCATGAGGATCCGTTCCAACATCTCACAAAATTTTACGAGATCGCTGGTACACTTGGAGAGACGGAGAATAATGAGGAGGCTATATTCATGAGGATGTTTCCTCATTCTTTGATTGGGAAGGCCAAGGAGTGGTATTTGGATCAGCCACCAACGGTTATGACAAATTGGAACACTCTTGAGGAGAAATTCCTTGAGAGATTTTTCCCTCAGAATCGTTTCATGGAGGCGAAGACAACTATTGCTGTATTCTCACAAGGTTCAAGTGAGACGTTATGTGAAGCATGGGAGCGTTTCAAGTCGATGCTTAGAAGATGCCCTAATCATGGATTCGATGATTCAACACAAATTCATCTTTTCCGGAACGGGATGCAACAACAATCCAAGCTTTTGCTTGATGCTGCTGCTGGTGGTTCTTTAATGGCCAAGAGCGCCGAGGATGCTGTTGCTATCATTGAGAGAATGGCATTGAATGATCACCAGGCTCACCATAACAGAAACCAAGGCCAAAGGAAAGCGGGAATCCTAGATTTGGGGACAAATGATGCAATCCTAGCTCAAAACAAGTTGCTAACGCAACAAGTGGAGGAGTTGACTAGAAAGATGGCCAACCTTCCTCAACAAATGAAGGATATCCAAAACGAACAAAGGAGACAACACCAAGTCGCATCATGCGAACTTTGTTCGGGAGATCACCCCACCGGATTTTGTCCGCCACCCACCGAAGAGGTAAGTTATGTTGGAAATCAACCAAGACCACAACTGTTTCAAAACCGATACCAAGGTCATACAAACAACTTCCCAAGAGGGAACAATCCAAACTATGGCCAAGGTTGGAGGCAAGAAGCTGGGCAACAAAACCGACAACCTTACCAAAACTACAATCAATACCAACCTCCACAACAAAACCAACACCAAAACACCGACGAAACTCTTAACCAATTCATGCAAATGTCAATGGCTAACCAAAAGAACACTGATGCCTCCATCAAAAACCTGGAAACACAAGTGGGCCAGTTGGCACAACAGCTAGCTCAAGCAACCCAGCAAGGCGGAACCTTAACCCCAAAGATCATGCATCATCATCAAAATGACAATTAAGTCATTTTGATGAGGAAGTCCTTGCATCAAGAGACAATGATAATTGCAAGGCGATTGCTACTCGGAGCGGGAAGGTAGTTGGAAGAGGTATAGGTGACAACATAGAGGTTGAGAGAAGAGTTGTTGAGAATGAGGAGAAAGATGATGATGAAGGAAGTGAGGAGGAAACAGGAGGAGTAAATAGAGAGGATGAAGTTGAAAAAAAATGAGGATGTAGTTGAAAATGAAAACATAGTGTGGAAGAAAGATGTGGTGAAGGAGAAGGGCAAGAATCAAGAAGTAGTGAAGAATGCGCCAACACCACATCTACCGTATCCAACTACACCAGCAAGAAAGGAGAAAGAGAGGCAGTTTGCTAGGTTCCTTGACATATTCAAACGTTTGCAAATCAACATACCATTCTCGGAAGCCTTAGAGCAAATGCCAACTTATGCCAAGTTTATGAAAGAGATTCTCTCCAAGAAGAGGAGGTATAATGAAGAAGAAACAATTCAGCTAGATGCTAATTGTAGTGCAATCATCCAGAGAACATTGCCAAAGAAGGAGCGAGATCCGGGTAAAGTTACACTACCGGTGTCTATTGGCAATATTAACGTCGGCAAGGTACTCATTGATTTAGGTTCAAGTATCAACCTAATCCCACTATCCGTTGTCAAAAGGATTGGTGATTTGGTTGTGAAAAGAACTAACTTCACCTTGCAATTGGCCGACAAATCCTACACCCGTCCGTTGGGAATAGCTGAAGACGTGTTGGTGAAAGTCGACAAGTTCTTGTTCCCCATTGACTTTGTAGTGATGGACATACCTGAAGATGATGATGTGCCGCTAATTCTTGGGAGAACGTTCATGCAAACGGCAAGGATGATGATTGATCTTGACGGAGGCTTAATGAAAGTCCGTGTGGACGATGAAGAAGTCAATTTCAACATCAATGAAGCGATGAAGTATCCTAGTGATAAAGGTGCCTGTTTCAAGATGGATGCAATGGAAGAATTGATTGTTGATACGAGAAACCAGCTGCATCACTTGACACATCTTGAAAGAGTTTTGACAAACGCACTAAGTATCATAGGAGAAGAAGATGAGAAGGAGATAGAAGAGTGTTTGAAGGAGTTGGATTCGTTGAAGGAAATTCCTCCTCACAAAGCCAAAATCGAGGAATTAACGAATAAAGCTAAAGTGGAAGAAGTGAAGCCGGAGATGAAGATCTTGCCCTCACATTTGAAGTATGTATTTCTTGATCAAGAGGGTACCAAACCGGTTATTATTAGTAGCTCCTTGTCAAACCATGAAGAAAAAAAATTGGTAGAAGTTTTGAAGTCCAACAAGGAAGCAATAGGCTGGACACTATCTGACTTAAAAGGGATAAGTCCATCCTATTGCATGCATAAGATCATGATGGAGGAAGATTATAAGCCGGTAGCACAACCTCAACGACGGCTAAACCCAAACATGAAGGAAGTAGTCCGGAAGGAAGTGGTTAAACTACTTGAAGCCGGCATGATATATCCGATCTCGGATAGCACTTGGGTTAGTCCGGTTCAAGTTTCCCTAAGAAGGGAGGTATGACGGTAATCATGAACGAGAAGAATGAGCTCATACCGACAAGAACCGTCACCGGGTGGAGGATGTGTATCGATTACCGGAGGCTTAACAAAGCAACAAGAAAGGATCATTTTCCTCTACCATTTATGGATCAAATGCTAGAGAGACTGTCAGGACAAGCTTTTTATTGTTTCCTTGACGGATATTCGGGTTACAATCAGATTTCGGTGAATCCAGACGATCACGAGAAGACCGCATTCACTTGTCCTTTTGGAGTATTTGCATATCGACGCATGCCGTTCGGATTATGTAACGCTCCAGCAACATTTCAACGATGCATGCAAGCCATCTTTGCAGACTTGATAGAAAAGAGCATTGAAGTGTTTATGGACGACTTCTCAGTTTTCGGGTCATCATTTGATTTCTGCTTGAAGAATCTGGACACGGTACTGAAACGGTGCAAGGAAACCAACTTGGTGCTCAATTGGGAGAAGTGTCACTTCATGGTAACCGAGGGTATAGTCCTTGGTCACAAGATCTTCTCCAAGGGTATTGAAGTTGATAAAGCTAAGATTGATGTGATAGGAAAGCTTCCACCACCAGTCAACGTCAAAGGAATCGGAAGTTTCCTAGGCCATGCCGGGTTCTATCGGAGATTCATCAAAGACTTCTCAAAAATTGCAAAACCATTGAGCAATTTGCTCAACAAAGATAAGTCTTTTGATTTTGATATTGATTGTTTAAATGCTTTTGAAAGTTTAAAGGATAGCTTAACATCCGCACCCATAATCACCGCACCAAATTGGAACTATGATTTTGAACTTATGTGCGATGCAAGTGATTATGCGGTAGGAGCGGTGTTAGGTCAATGCAAAAACAAAATTTTTCATGCTATACACTATGCAAGTAAAGTTTTAAATGACGCACAAGTCAATTATGCTACCACTGAAAAAGAATTACTTGCTATTGTGTTTGCATTAGAAAAATTTCGTTCGTATCTCATAGGTTCAAAGATTGTTATCTGGACTGACCATGCAGCCATCAAGTACTTAATCACCAAACCCGACTCAAAGCCGAGACTCATCCGTTGGATGTTGCTACTCCAAGAGTTTGATTTGGAGATTAAGGACAAAAAGGGGACTGAGAACCTAGTGGCTGATCATCTGTCAAGATTGGTGAACGATGAGATAACGAAGAATGAGAGGGATATTCTTGAAGAGTTCCCGGATGAAAAGTTGCTTATGGTGCAAGAAAGACCATGGTTTGCTGACATGGCCAATTACAAAGCAACGGGGTTCATACCGGAGGATTACACATGGAAAATGAAGAAGAGGTTGATGAGAGACGCAACTCAATTCATTTGGGATGACCCGTACCTCTTCAAGATTGGAGCAGACCACTTGTTAAGGAGATGTGTTGCAAGAGAAGAAGCCAAGGACATCATGTGGCATTATCACAATTCGCCATATGGTGGGCATTATAGCGGTGAAAGAACTGGAGCAAAAGTTCTTCAAGCAGGCTTTTATTGGCCCACTTTGTTCAAAGACGCATACGAGCATGTGAAGGAATGCGAGAGTTGCCAGAAAACTGGAGGGATTTCAAAAAGGAATGAGATGCCCCTGCAAAGCATCCTTGAAGTCGAAGTCTTTGACTGTTGGGGGATAGACTTTGTGGGGCCGTTTCCATCCTCCATGTCTAATGAGTACATTCTGGTGGCCGTAGATTATGTGTCAAAGTGGGTAGAAGCAATAGCATCCCCGAAAGCCGATAGTAAGACGGTGGTCAAGTTTCTGAAAAGGAACATCTTTTCCCGATTTGGAACTCCAAGAGTGCTAATAAGTGATGGAGGTTCTCACTTCTGCAATCAACAATTGGCAAAAGCACTTGAGCACTATGGAGTAAAACACAAGGTAACTTCACCATACCATCCACAGACCAACGGTCAAGCCGAGGTATCCAACCGTGAAATCAAAAGGATACTTGAGAAGACCGTGTCATCATCAAGGAAGGATTGGTCGATGAAACTGGACGAAGCACTGTGGGCCTATAGGACCGCATACAAAGCTCCTACGGGTTTCACACCATTCCAGTTGGTGTATGGGAAAGCATGCCACTTGTCGGTCGAGTTGGAGCACAAAGCGTTTTGGGCGCTAAAGTTTTTGAACTTTGATCAAGAGCAAGCGGGGGAGAAGAGAAAGCTTCAGATGAATGAACTCGAAGAAATGCGTGACCAAGCTTATCAGTCAAGCAAAATCTATAAGGAAAAGGTCAAACGGTATCATGACAAGAAGATCATGAAGAGGGAATTCAGGCCCGGTCAAATGGTGTTGCTGTTCAATGCAAGGCCAAGGCTATTTCCGGGTAAATTGAAGTCTAAATGGTCCGGTCCATTCATGATAAAGGAGGTTAAACCTTATGGAGCTGTGGAGCTAGAAGATCCTGTCACTAAGTCAACATGGACAGTGAATGGACAGAGGCTGAAGCCAAATTTTGGCGGTGAAGTTGTTCGGCACACGACGACGATTTCACTCATCAATTCGTAAGCAAAAGCGAATCAGGCGTCGATCTAATGACGTTAAACAAGAGCTTGTTGGGAGGCACCCCAATTTTGTAAGTATGTTGCATTTTTAGTTTTATTTTAGTTCTGTACAGCTATTTATGCATGTAGGGATAGTGGCAAAGACTCAAAATTTTATTTTTCTGTTTTCTGTCATGGTCGCTAGAGCAACAGACTCCATCGCTGTAGCGATGAACTTTACACTACGTCGCTGTAGCGACATACTGTCGCTTGTAGCGAGGCCTTTCTAACTTTGCGCTTGTAGCGATGGGCTTACAGCCTGTCGCTGTAGCGACAGGTCGCGCGCTTGTAGCGATGACAGTAAAACGGCTATTTACGTTTCCCAGGCCACTATAACCTTTCCCCTACCCCCCAACCACCTAATTTAATACACTAGCCGTTTTTCTTACTTATTTTCGCATCCCTTACAACATCAGTAACATTCCATTTCCATTTGCTTTCCCTTCTGCATTATTCTTGCAAATCATCTCAATATCTGTGTTATCTTGCTCAATCACAATCCAGGTATGTAAATCGTAACTTTCTGTCCATGTTTGTAAGCTTTATACATTATTAATTGTGCCAGCATGCGTATTTAGAACTTAGGGTTTTAGGGTTTTCAATTTTTTAAATCTTAGGGTTACGCCTTTTTGATTACCCATGCTAATCAGTAGTTAAAGCTTTAGAAAATGAACCAGAATCACTTAGCAAACTAGCCTTCCATCATCTTTTGCATGAAAATCGTATTTTGAAAAACCTTTTTGTAAAAATTCAAAATAAATTTAGGGTTTTTGATGATGAGGAAGTTTTAGTGATTTTTATTCATTTGTTTTAGCTTTAGGGTTATTTTCGCATGCCACAAGTAGATTAGAATCAAGAAAAATCAGATTTTTGAAAAAGGGTTGATCCTCGCTAGCCAGCGCTTGTAGCGCAGGAAACCAACATTTTCTGGGTTCGCTCGCTACAAGCGACCAACCTGTCGCTGTAGCGACGAGACCCAGATGCAATTTTATTTTTCTTTTGATCTAAGACTAACTTGAATCCTACCTGTTTTTGTCTGTTAAATCTTATTGTGTAGGTATGGCACCTAAATCATCATCGAAGAGATCACGGAATGTTGAGGGTTCATCATCCAGACCTAAACCAAACCCTCAACCTCATGATGCAAGCCGTTTCCTAAGCTTGCGTAACCAAGAGCGTTACGCAGAGCTCAAAACAAGGAGGATTTGGTCCGAAAAACAATTCAAGATATCAGAGGAAGGAGAATATGGAGGGATTGCACATATGTTGAATGAGAGAAAATGGGGAATATTGTGCACTCCTCCAAGGAAGATCAATTACGATATCGTGAGGGAGTTTTATGCAAACGCGATTCCAGCTGATCCCTCAGACGACTTCACATGGACTACATTTGTCCGAGGCCGTACTATCATGTTTGATAGGAATGCAGTCAGCGAATACTTAGGTAATCCCCTGGACCTAACGTTCCCGGATGACCTAATTCATTATAAGCGGTTGTGTGCCTACCATGAGCATCAAAGAGCAGGGAACTGGGATCACGATCTAATAGCACGGGAAATCTTCCAAGAGGGAAGAACTTATGATGTGAGCAAGGCTTCGGGTAAGCCTTTTAGAGCTTTCAGAGACCACATGACCACACCAGCTCAGGTAATACTTACCCTCATCCTTTATAATATAAGGCCTAAGTCTCACACTTCATCTACTACCTTGGATGTCACACCCCTGCTCCACTATATCCTTAGCAACCGTCAGGTTGACGTTGCAAGGATTATAGCTGACGAGATGAGGGTTGTGGCAGAGAGTGGTATCCTGCCGCCAGGCAAACCTAAATGCCCATTGACCTTCCCTGGTTTGATAATGGGATTGTGTAGAAAAGCTAGGATACACATGCCTACCCAAGTGGATGAAGAGATAAAAAATCCTATTGATGACAGGTACATCAATAGGTATTGTTCTACCCCCTCTCCTATTGCTCCACCTTCTTCCTCTGCCGGACCTTCCACTTCAGCTGGACCTTCTACAGTACCACCACCAGCACCACATGACCCTAGCCACCCTCAGGCCCCAACCTATCCACCATTGGATTTCTCTAGTTGGGACCCTTCTCCAGTTGGCTCATTCATCATGGCTCAGAACGCGTCTAATCATCGCGCCCTGACGATGATTCAAAGTCATTTACACGAGAGCGGCTACAGTACTTGGACTCCAGCCTTTTTCCACGAGCATATTGCTTGGCCTGGGGACAGGCCTTTCTATTCTGGAGGGGCAGCTGCAGATGCTGGTGATGATGATGCTGCAGATGATGGTGATGATGATGCTGATGCTGATGATGACCATGGCGATGACTCCTCAGAGGCTACTCGGAGCATTGACCATGAGGCTGCAGACTTGATGGATTCAGACGACATGGATTCAGATTGAGATCTTGATGCAAGCTGCAGATTTTTTGTTCTATCATTTCTTTCGTTTTATTTATTATGCTTTGTACTTTATAACTTTGTTCATGTTATGCTTATGTACCATGGATAATTTATTTTGGTTATTATGTTATTTATTTTGGCTATTATATGTTTAGTGTATATTATGCTTTATTTATGCTTTGTTATTTATTTTTTGGTTAAATTTTTTTTTGAATTATCCCAACAATTTGGAAAGAAAGATGATAAAGATTCAAAAGCCAGTGCTTGAGCTTAGAATCAGTTGAGTGATAATGATAGAATGAGTGATAAAAGCGCACAGCGAAGGTACTCGTTTTCTTGTTTTTCTAGGTATATTCTTGAATGTGAATAAGTTCTTTACACACAAGTTTAATCTATTCAGTTTTACGCAAGCATATGTTTAGTTTTGAACCAATTTAGAACTAGCCAAAATGTGAGGAATCCTCAACCATTGTATATATATGCAGGAGACCAACATATCATGTTTAACTCAGTTATTTTATGTTAAATCTATTGTTGTTTTAAATTGTATAAAAGCATTGAAATGATCAAGGCAATTTTTTGAAATTGAGTGAAATACTTGACCAAATAAGCCTACCCTGTGAGAAGTGAGTATCTGTTAACCCCTCTGAGCCTATTGAATCAGAATTGTTAGCCATGGACTGTCAATTTTCATAAGCTCAATTGCTTATTTAAATTGCCGGAGTTTGTAAAAAAATTCAGTTCATAGTTAACTCTTTATTGAATTCTGATATTTGTTTTCTTTTGAACCCTTATCCATCGTGTTTATTGACCTTTGCCATAATGATAAAGGAACATTCGATTAGGGTGTCATTGAACTAAGTTGGGGAGAAAGGGAGGTTGTGTTTATGTCAAAGTAGTGGTGAATGATGATAATTGATCTTGACAAAAAGAAAAAGAAAAGAAAAAAAGAAAGAAAAGCAAACCAAGAAAAAGAAAAGAGAAAAATGAAAAGGTTTGCAATAAATCAAAGAAAAAGTTGTCAAGATCAATCAAGAAAAGAAAAATTTATAGTTCACCAAGAGTTGTATTGGAATAAAGAGGAAGTTTGTAAATAGATTGAATGTTCCTCTTGCTTGGCCATTTGAATTCAATATCCCACATATGACAATTCTTTTGTAACCTAGCCCAATTACAACCCTTAAAGACCTTATGATCAATGCCTTTTATGCTTTTAGAAATGATAATTAGATGGACATATAATTTAATTGGAATGTTATCATGTTTGTTGGATGAGTGTTCATACCCCCACAATAGATTTCAATGTGTTCATATACTTTATATAGAAGTGTGTTAGGTTTGGTTCAAATTTAAACATGTTGCTTGTTTAGGATTGTATGATTTGATTCTTTGTGTTTAGAACTAGTTCACATTTATAGTATGTATCTCGTTTAATGAGAAACTAAACTCTAGCTTGCGCATTTACATTTGAATCACTCATCTGATATTTATTTCTTCAAACTTTTGATTCCTTTGCTAATTGCTCAATACTTTGGTTAAAAGCTATGAAAATTTCCTTTTGATTCTTTGGTTTGAGGACAAACCAAAATGTAAGTTGGGGAGAGTTTGATAAGTGCCTAAAAGTTGTTATCTTTTGATACATTTTAAGGCACTTATGTTACTTGTTTTACAAGTTACCTTAGGATAAGAGCATATTTATGGTTAAAATGCAATATTTGTGATCCTAAGTCTTACCCCATGTTATTATGCAGGAAATTCATGCTTGGACCTGATTGGAGCAAAGAAAATGAAGTTTTTCTTAAGCCATCGCTACAAGCGCCAGAAGCCACGCTAGAAGCGAGTATAGGCAGGGATTTTCATGAGTTCATCGCTTGAAGCGCCAGAAGCCTCGCTAGAAGCGAGCCTAGGCAGGGAAAATTGAGAGTTCATTGCTTGAAGCGATGAACTGGACGCTAGAAGCGAGCCCAGGCAGGGAATTTTAAGCTTCCATCGCTAGTAGCGACAGACCTTGTCGCTACAGCGACCAAAGGGCGGTTTAATGCTAAAGGATGACGTGGAGCTCTCCCATTGGCCAGAAAGTTTTCCTCGCTACAGCGACAGGCTGGTCGCTTGTAGCGAGCGTGCAAATTCTCAGATTATAAAAGCATTTGAAGCTCATTTTTTCATATAGACAGTTGAATATCAGATTTTACAACTTCCAGAGCTTTAAAAATTTGATTTCTAAGAGAGAGAATAGGCATAGAAGGAGGCAAACTTCAAATAGCAAAAGGATTTCAAGTGAAGATTACTTTAAGAAGCTTTGAGAAATCAAGCCTTAACATATTCTTCATCTTCCTTTCTTGTTTTGCATAGTTATCATGAGAATGATCAACTAATCTCCTTTGTTGGGATTAATAGGTAATCAATCACTCTATGTTGTAAACTTTTGATAATTTAAATATATGATTCTAGCATTTTTATATACCATTGAATTTATTCTTGCTTTTCACTCTTATTTATGATTTAAATGATGTTGAAAAATACTTTCGAATCTAGGTTTAGAATGATATTCTATCAAGATAAGAAATTCTAGAAATGGGATTTGGTTTTGATAATTACATTAAGTATTGGATCGTAAAGCTTTCGAATCGTTTAATAGATTGAGAAATCGTTGATTAAACGATACGATCAATCTCACGACGTCATTTGGACACGAATGACGTTGTCGAGTAATACGTGATAATGTCATATATAAGAAAAAGCTAGAATCCATATTTATGATCAATCGAATACAAATGATGTTTGATTGACGAACTTTAATGCTAACACCTTTTATGTCCTATTACTCTACGTTTTATTTATTACGTTTTTTTTAATGTTGAGTAGTGTAGTAATGAAAAAGGTTAAACCCTAACTTAAAACGATAATCGACGTTGAACGGTTTATGATATCGCAATAATCCCTGTGGAACGATATAAAACTTATACTTACTTTTGTGCATTAACAATACCCTAATTCTTTGTTATGTGTTGCTTCCTTGTTCAATCATGTTTAAACTGTTTAAATGCTAAAGAAAATCCTTTTTAATACCTTTGGGAAGCTTGGGTAAGTTGGAATGGTTTGAAATGATGAAAAAATGCATTTTCTGAGTTTTCTGAACTGTCATGGTCGCTACAGCGACCAGCCCGTCGCTATAGCGACCAGACAGCATTTTGAGTTCTGCCTACGGTCGCTACAAGCGACCAGGCCATCACTATAGCGACCAGGCACATTTTCAGGCTTTACCTACGGTCGCTGTAGCGACCAGGCCGTGGCTATAGCGACAGCATCAGGACAGCACATGACAGCTTAGCTGTTTTGGGCGTTCTGATGCGCGTAGGCGAGGTTTTTCATATCCATTTTCTCTAAAAACATTTAAGAATGATTAAACACCATTTTAACTCACCCAAGAGTCTTCCTAAAGGGATGTAATTATAAGAAACAAGGATGGTACAATAACTTAGAATTGAGGGCAAAGTTCAGACGAATATGGGAACATTTCCAACAATTAAGTAGTGGCTTATGATAACGATAAGCCTATGACCCTAAACTCATATGATAACTATTGGGAGATTGATTTCCTAAGAAATGCATTGAATATGCAAAGATTATGGTAAAGTATTAGACGTACTTTCAAGTACATAAGTCAAGATTTAATGTTCAAAGTCAAGAACCTATTTATAGGTTAGGTATTTAAGAATGATTACTTAAGAATGCATTAGATATGCACAAGAATATGAACGAATTAGATATAAATATGAACTTAAGTTAAGTTAAGAATTTAATGATAAAGATTATATGTGTTCATCAGACTCCGGATTATGCCGGATGGGATTTCCCCGAAAGGGCTATCCACACGTAAGTTATAAGACTATGTTAAACTTGTCCAGCAGGCTCCGGGATACGCCGGATGGGACTTCTCCGAGAGGATTGTCCACACGTATGTTAAAAGATTAAGCATGTTCAGCAGACTCCGGGATACGCCGGATGGGACTTCTCCGAGAGGGTTGTCTACATGCAAAGTTAAGTTGTGTTCAGCAGACTCCGGGATTCGCCGGATGGGACTTCATCGAGAGAGTTGTCCACACAACGATAAGAGGAGTCCGGTGTTAGCCTGATATGATAGGAGTTTCACCGGTATGATGGGAGATGTACTTCGGGGTTACTCCACCCGGATGCACTCCGTAAAATGAACCAAGATAATGTATTGTTTGTTCAACACTAACATCTAACTTTATGTTATAAGAAAGATGAATATGAATATGTACATGTATCATATACTAAGAAATAAGACCAAGTAGTCATCAGACAACAGAAAGTGATCATAGACTCCCCCTCGATCACTAAGCATAAGGTTACGTACATGAAAAGTATAAGATAAAGTAAGGACATGTAGCGATCCTAGGTTTCCCTTGATCGCGAAATATGTAGAGAATGACGGCGATCGTAGGTATCCCCAAGATCGCTAAGAGTAGGCACGACGACCCTAGGTTTCCCCCGTGGTTGCAAACAGTAGGTTGGGCTGGAGCTCACTGAGACATTATGTCTCATCCCAATCCTTGTGGTGCAGGTTTTCAGGTTAGCAAGAGATATTCACGATGATATTCTCCAGGAAGACGCTGGATGGAGTGCAGTTGCTCGTTGTGGACAAGCTCAGGAGGTTGTCAGATTCTATATATATGTATATGAAAGTGTATTTTATGACATTTGGATAATTGTGTAAACGAGCCAATTGTACTTATTCAGTTGTATTTATTATTATTATTGAAAATTTTAATGTATCCGGTATCAGAATAATACACATGCTAAATATTCTAGATAATTTAGTATGGGTGTTACATTAACACTACCTGATATCAAAATAAATGATGTTCTCATCACCGCATTTGCTTGTCTTCTGTTGAACTCCACCCCGAGAGTTTGTGAAATGTGAATGAAAGAGTCTCCGACATCCGGATATGATATGACCAAAATTCGAGACATCAAGTTTGTTGGAGTGAAAAGTGTCATTGTTGTTTTAGAATCAATCACAAAGTCAACATTTTCCATCTGCGTGTCGCTTAACCATTCTATAGCATGATACAAACCTAAAGCATCACCCACAGGAACATAGCATAAATGAGAGAAACTCATGGTTTTTGTTAGAACAAAAGCTTCTTCATTGTCGCACACACAAATTCCAATGCCCATGCAATTCAAAGTCTCGGAAAAGGAAGCATCTATATTACACTTGAGATGACTAGAGGCCGACCTTTGCCAATGCACATTGTTTCTTGCATTCGATGAAAAGCTTAATGGCGTGGATAAACTCGAATGCACAGTTGGAATGGATTGTTGATGGCCACTTTCAGTATGAATTATATTAGCATCCTTTAAATCTTCGATAAGGAGACGCGCTTTGTCAACAACATTGACACACATCTCATTCTCGTTCTTCCAAAGTTTAAGGTTCCGGTACATCCATAAACTCCAACAAATTGCTGCCAAGCGATGAATATGATCATGGGATAGATTTTGTAACAACGAAATAATATCATCTATGGACGAGTTAGTAACAAGAAAAGCATGATTTACCTCACTCCAAATACCAGCCATTTGCCATACTTGCATTGCAAAAGGACACTCAAAAATAATGTGGGCAAGGTCTTCATGGTCGGAGTTACAACTAACACAACTCATGGGGCATTGGACTCCTTTATTCTGGAGTCGAACACGTGTTGGAAAACAGCCCCTACACATGCGTCAAATAAGATTCTTCACCTTGGGAGGAACTTTTATACGCCAGATACCAGACTAGAACCCCGGATGCCGCAAATGTGTTGTATCAACCAGTTCCTCCACACATAACCTGTACGCACTACGAACAGAATACAAACCACTTTTCTCCGCTTTCCAAATCAAACTGTCATTAGGATTCTGATAAAAAAGAGGTGTGTTTAGTATAGACGTAGCCATGTCCTCACTAAACACTTGTTTCACGAGGTCACCATTCCAACTTTTGGAATTATTATCTCTTAAACTGTTTACCGTAAAATCACGAACAAAATGAGCCCCTTGTTGACTTCAATTGTGTGTATGTATATATGGGGCTCTTTCATGACCTTTGTTTCGCTCGAAGCATGACACTTCCTTCACTAGTTGTTATCCAACTTATCCGTAATGACTTTTCCACAAGAACAATCCTACAACCTATTATTGAAGAGATAGTAGTTGTACCGATCATCTTGCAAATTTTGGTTATGGTGGCTTGTTTCCTGTTAGTGTCATATATAGGAAGTTATAATTTAGTTAGTTAGTTGGTTCGAAATTAGGAGTTAAGGGAGTTACTTAGTGCACGAGTAAACTCAATTAGTTAGAAAATTTGTTGAAGTTTGTTAAGATTTTGTATTATAAATATAGCCTATGTGTTAATTACTTGTAATGCAATTTATTCAATAAACATTTGATTCTCTTCAATTTCTCTCAATTCTCTCTCAAACCTTTGCTTCTCAAATATTCCCAATTGCTCTTTTGTTCTATCAAATTGGCATCAAGAGCCCAATTTCGATCACCATTATAAGAGAATCTGTGAAAGATGGCAACTCACAACAATGGAAGTTTCCATGTGCATGTACCAGTTTTTGATGGCAAGAGTTATGATCAATGAATCGTGAAAATGTAGGTAATCTTCTGGTATCAAGATGTTCTTGATGTTGTAGACTATGGTGTAGCATCACTTGCAAGAACTACAACTAATGTACAACAAGTTGCACACAAAGATGAGAAGAATAAAGATGAGAAAGCAATGTTTCTCATTCACCATTGTGTGAATGGTGACATTTTTTAGAAGATTATAAATTTTAAAAATGCAAAAGAAACATGAGATACTCAAAGAAAAGAGCCACTTTCACTAATCTGATGAAGATAGAGAAGGTGCTCAGAACCTTAACACCAAGGTTTGTTCATATATGTTGTAGCCTTAGATGAATCCAAAGATTTGAATGCGATGAAGATTGAAGGATTGCAAGCAAGCCTTGAAGCTCATGAATTGAGGTTAATTGATAGGAACAAAGAAAAGTCCAAAGATGCATCAGATCAAGCTTTGTAAGTGCAATATGCAAAGAAATGGAAATACAAGAAAGAAAATAATTATTAGAAGGACTGGGCTTCCAAGAATGATGAAGGTTCCAGTTAGAATCAAGAAAATTTCAAGAAAGTGGGAACAAAGAGTGCCTTAGGTTAAAAAAAGACATTTGATAAGAAGGAGATTCAATGTTTTAATTGTCAGCAATGGTGTCATTATGTATCTGAATGGACATCTAAGAAAGTTCCGAAAAATAAAGGTGATGAAGCACAATTTGCACATAATTAAGGCTATAATTCAGTGATGTGTTATATGCTCCAAATATGAGAAGTAACCTCATCAATATTGGTCAATTACTACAAAATGGTTACTATGAAGATGGAAGCGCAAACAATGAGAGTCTTTTCAATTAAAAACAAAGAACAAAATGACATCATTTTGAACATCATGTTTTTTCATTCCTTTTTTAAAATGATCCAAAACGACGTAGTTTTGGCTTTAGTAAAACTCAACCCCTACTTGTTCCTTCTTACTCTTCATGTTACAATATTTATTCATGGCTTTATAAAAAGTTCATCCACAAAAAATGAGATCAAAATTTGATTTCTATGTCTAGATTTTCATTATTTTTAAATTAATTTTGAGTTAAAAAAATTTATATTTGATTCATCACATGTTAAAAAGTTCTAAATTATATGTAGAGAAATTTTTTATAATATTATAAACATGATTGCCAAAAATCATTTAAAAATATATGTTAACTTCAAAAGTAAAAAAACTGTTTACATGATAATTTTGTTGGGACTAAAAGATACTATTTAATTTTACGGGCACAAAAAAATTGAAAATGTAATGAAACCTAATTAAAAATAAATTCTTAACACTCCAGGGTCGGTTTGATGGTTTATGATTTGGAACTTAGAAGTGTGCTCCTTTCTAAGTGTCGGATTTGAATCCTCTAGGAAGTAACAATTTCAGTATTGGGTTAGTCTATACAAAGATTTTATCTTCCTTCTTTGGAATCCTACTAGTGGAACGTGATATTGGTCCCCCGATATAGTCGGTTCTTGGGTCGGATAAAAAATTTCCAAAAAGTAAATATGTAAATTCATGTATGATGTAAGATAAACATTTAAGTGTGCTTCAAACTTTCTTAAAGATACATTGGGGATCTTGATTGTCTACCTTTTGAGATTGGCAATGCTTTTAACATCATCGGTCAAAGATACCTTCAAGCACAAATGGTCAAATATCTAGTTCTAATTCACGTTTATTGAAACAAGATTGATCATATCTCAGTTTGAAATGATGTTTTGGATAGTGGAAACTCTAAAGTGAGTAGTTTATTAATTAGGAGTCCATAGTTTAATTGAAATTATTAAAAGCCTGAAAAAATGGTGGTTTATCCGGTTTCGGTTGTTCTCTTGTCCGCCTTTTCAATTAAAAATAAAGAACAAAATGACATTGTTTTGAACCTCATGTTTTTCCATTCTTTTTACAAATGATCCAAAACGACGTAGTTTTGGCTTTAGTCAAATTCAACCCCTACTTGTTCCTTCTTACCCATCATGTTAATATATTTCTTCCTTCCTTCTTTTCTTTGTGGTAAAAAAAAACTCTTCGTAGATGCTACCAAAGGGAAATTTGACCTTTTCATTTTCCATTTTTGTTTGGAAATATTCTCATTTGATCCCATCCTCCAACGAAATCCTACGTTTCATCAAAGAAGCAAGTTATAAACTAAGTAGAACAAAACAAACATAAAAAGTTTAATTTTGCAAGTCTTGATAAAATGAATGTATGGCACCATTCTATTAAAGTTTGGAAATGGAGTGAGTTGTGATGAGAAAAAAAGTTTTGCTTGAATGATGTAACAAAAAACAAAAAAAAGGGAAGATAGTGAATGATGTGAGAGACAATTAATTTTAATGAAATTGTTGAAGATATTGAGTTGCAAGTGAAATTCTGGCAATTAACTGGTTCTGAACTAAAAATAGAGTAAGAAACTTAACAGTTCAGAAGCAGAAAAATAAAGTGCAGAAAGTAAAAGGAACACATCAATTTGTTAACCCAGTTCGGTGCAAACTTCACCTACTCTGGGGGATACCAATCCAGGAAGGAAATCCACTAAGAGGAATTAATCCTAAGACTCAAGACCCAGACCCCCTGTTCCTAGTCTTCTGACTTAATCTCCACTAGTCTGATTTCTACCCAACACCTGAGTATAAGAAACCCCCTTCTTACTTCCTATTCAAGTAACAACCCAGTTACTAACAGCTTATGAATAACAACCCAGTTTATGAAGACAACTTCAAAATAACAAAGACATCACTCGTACCTAAAGGCTTATAGTGAATTACAACTCAAACAATCTAAACCAACTCAGAACATATGAGTGGTGTACAAATAAAGCCTAGGCTTAAAACTCAAAAACTCTTAAAAACTCTAAGACTCAATTTCTGGTTTTTGATTAACTCTTCAATAAGCAACACCACATCTCTTTAAATAGGCTTCAGCAAGCTGCATAATTCTGAATCCAATCTTCTTCACTTGATATGACTCTGAATTATGAAAGGCTTGAAAAGGAAACAAATATTTCTGAATCAAATAATGTAAAGATCCTTCAGCAAATTAATTCAATCATAAAAATGACGCCAATCTTCAAGAAGATCTTCAACGAATCAATCAGCCTTCTAGAAACCAAATGCCTGAATAAATCCTTGATAAATCTTCCAAAGATACGCATAGGATTAATCACAAAGAATGCAGAAAATCAGCTTCTGGAAACAGCTTCTGAAGGTCAACGCTGGTCAACGTCTGAAGCTCAGCTTCTGAAGGTCAACGCTGGTCAACGTCTGGACAGTGCGTCTGAAGACCCTCCCAGCGTCTGATGAACAGTTTCAGAGTCTGAAGGCCAAAACTGCTTCTGATGAACAGTAAACCAGGATTTCAGCTTCTGAACCTCCTGAAAACCAATTTTTAGCTTCTGAAGACATTATATAACATCTAGAAAACGCATTGCTTGCATTTTGATTTTACCAAACAATGAAGCCAACCTTTAAATAACCAACAATCTCCCCCTTTGGCAAATTTTTTTGGCTAAAATCAAATGCTTCATAAACACAAGTCCTTCATTCATCACAAGAAATTAACCATGAAGAACTCCCCATAATGTAGCAGAGTCAGCAGCGGATTAAAAACACAAACAACTGAAAATTACTCCCCCTGCAACACATAACAACAGTTTCTGAGGAACAAACCTTCTCCCCCTGAAACACAACACTCAGGAACTCCCCCTGAACATAAACAACTTCTGACAGGAAGCACACAAACTCAGGAACACTCCCCCTGAACCAAACAGATCAGCAATCATACAAATTTCTCCCCCTTTTTAACCAAACAAGTTTGACAAAACACCAGTAAATACCAGGAGCAAGAAACACAACCAGAACACAAAGAACTCAACACAACACACTTGCAAAGATCAGAACCACACAGAATCCACCCAGCAGAAGAACAACCAAAACAAAAACTGTAGAGAACAGCACAACTGCAGACCAGAAACACAAGCAGAAATTCACAACAGACACAAACTAGCCAGTCTTCAGACTCAGCATCAGAAAATACTTAGTCTTCATTAGACACAATCATCAGATGCTGCTCAATTGATATGTGCCTCAGGCACATTCAGAACCTTCTTCCCAGCTATCTTCTTCTCAAAATCAGCAACTCTTTTCTGAACACAGGACATAACATCTTCAGACTTACTAGAAACTAGAGCCTTCTGATCAGGAACAGGAACCAACATTTTGCTCCAGACTTTGGATGGTCCAGCACCAGAACTCTTCTGTGCTACATGAATGGGCTTGTTGTCATCAGCAACAGCCTTTCCTTTCCCTTTGTTCAGACTCTGAGCAACACCTTCACACATTGGTCTCCAAACCTTCTTGACCTTGCTTTTGTTCATAGCTGGTTCCATTTTTCTGTGGTGAAAATGCTTGGGGTATCCATGCAACATGTAACAAAAAGGTTTAATGTGTCCCTTTTTCCCACAATGATGACATACCCAATGATCAGTAGCTTTCTTGTCTTTAGAATCCTGAGGTTTGTTCTTAGGTTTCCTCATCAGTGGAACATGAGTATTAGCAGCAGGTAGAAACCTCTTAGCAGGTTTTTGTTGTTTGATGTTCAGGTTCTGATCAACAAATCCAATGCCATTTGGTTTTCCCTGATTCTGTTTCTCCAAAATTTCTTCCAGCACATCAGTACCAGTGTTCAACATTCTGACTTGTTTCTTTACATGTTCAAGTTGAGAGTTCAGCTGGGTTACCTCATCTTTGAGATCAGAAATCTGTGCTAGATGATCACTTCTTTCAGTATACAATTGACTGATAGTCTTTTTCTGATTTACCAGCTGCTTGCACACTTCTTCAAATTTAACATGCCACTTCTTGCAAACAACATCAGGATCTTTATAAGACAATTCTCCTTGTGACTTCTTAACATCAGTATTGGTAACAAGGCCAATGCTTTTTACTTTCTTTTCCATTCTACCAGAAAATATCTCCCTGGAGCTCACCCAAAAACAAGCAGGGTGCCTGCTCTGATGCCAATTGAAATTCTGGCAATTAACTGGTTTTGAACTAAAAACAGAGTAAGAAACTTAACAGTTCAGAAGCAGAAAAATAAAGTGCAGAAAGTAAAAGGAACACATCAATTTGTTAACCCAGTTCGGTGCAAACTTCACCTACTCTGAGGGATACCAATCCAGGAAGGAAATCCACTAAGAGGAATTAATCCTAAGACTCAAGACACAGACCCCCTGTTCCTAGTCTTCTGACTTAATCTCCACTAGTCTGATTTCTACCCAACACCTGAGTATAAGAAACCCCCTTCTTACTTCCTATTCAAGTAACAACCCAGTTACTAACAGCTTATGAATAACAACCCAGTTTATGAAGACAACTTCAAAATAACAAAGACATCACTTGTACCAAAAGGGTTAGAGTGAATTACAACTCAAACAATCTAAACCAACTCAGAACATATGAGTGGTGTACAAATAAAGCCTAAGCTTAAAACTCAAAAACTCTTAAAAACTCTAAGACTCAATTTCTGGTTTTTGATTAACTCTTCAATAAGTAGCACCACGTCTCTTTAAATAGGCTTCAGCAAGCAGCATAATTCTGAATCCAATCTTCTTCACTTGATATGATTCTGAATTATGAAAGGCTTGAAAAGGAAACAAATATTTCTGAATCAAATAATGTAAAGATCCTTCAGCAAATTGATTCAATCATAAAAAGGACTCCAATCTTCAAGAAGATTATTGGCAGAAAATCTAATTGAACTTGCAAAATCTCCAAATAGCTTGATAAATTCTTCAATCTTTGGTTGGTATTTTGCGTGTTGATCATGGATTGTTGTATGAACACATTCAAAATATTTTCCATTGTTGACATTTGTTCATCTTCAAAAGGATATTGTTGATAAGATTCATACTCGGATGGAGTATAGAAGTTGATATAATCATGATCGGCCATGATTTCGTTTATGTGGAAAATCTGAAACGAGTGTAACTAACAAGAAATTTTTCTTTGTATAACAAAGAGGGTTAATGCAAACAAAATTTTACAATGTACAAAAGCAGAGAAGAATATTCACAAGATATATACAGATGCTCAAAACAATACAAATTGTTGCGATGCTTAAAATATCTAAACACTAGTCCCCGACAACGGCGCCATTTTGTTGATCAGACAAAAGTAAGTATTTTTATATTGTATCCACAGAGACTAGTGCGATATTGCAAGCCCTTCAACAATTGTTATCATTTTAAGTTAGGGTTTATAAATTGTTTCATATAAACTATTGGACTTTAAAGCGATAATAAAACGACGATTAATAGGGCGTAAAAGTGTTGAGATCGGAGTTCGTCAATCGAGCATCGAAGATATTCTAATGATCATGTATATGGATTCTAGCTTTTTAGCGAAATTATCACGTATCACTCGACAACATCATTCATGTCTAAATGACGTCGTGAGATCGATCATATCGTTTAATCGACAATTTCCCAATCTATTAAACGATTCGATAGCATTACGTTCCGATACTTTATGTGATTATCAAAACCCAATTCCATGTCTAGAATTTCTTATTTTGATAGAAGATTATTCTAAACCTAGATTCAAAAGTATTTTTCAATAACATTTAAATCAAGCATAAGAATGAATAGCAAGAATAAACTCAATATCACATAAGGTGCTACAATCATATAATTGAAAGATCAAAAGATTACATCTAAGCTATATTAAATACCTCCAATTCCAACAAAGGAAAGTTAGTTGGTCATTGTCATGACAACAATACAAAAGTGGAAAGAAAGATGAAGATCCAAAGCTAAGTCTTGATTTCCCAAAGAATCTTAGTTAATTCACACTCAATCCCTCTTGCTCCTGGAAGAACAGCACTTTTATCCCTATTTTCTATCTTAAAATATAACTACTTAATAATACAACTCTCTGGTCTCTTTCTGCTTCTGAACCTATTTATAGGTATTCTGATATAATTGACTTCGCTCTGCGAAGTCATACTTTGCTTTGCGAAGTCCTTTCTTCACCACTAGGTTTCCGCCACCTCAGCCTTGAACAATCCAAATCGCCCTACTTCGCTCTGCGAAATAGTTCAGACTCTGAAGCTCAGACTCGATTTCGCATGGACTTTGCGCAGACTTCGCTCTGCGAAGTCTTTGATTTGATTTTCTTTCATTCTTGACCTTTAAGTCCAAGGAAATAGCATATACCTACAAAAATAGTTAGGATTAGGTCTAAAAAGCATGAAATGATATTTATCTTTTCTTTTGGAGCTTTTACCTAAATAACTTGTAAAACAAGTAAGAAAAGTGCCTAAAATAAATATGCTTTATAACTAGTTCTGACACTTATCAATATGTTAGTCTCAGAAGGACAAAAACTATTTACATGATAATTTTGTAGGGATTAAAAAGTACGATTTGATTTTAGGGGGACTATAAAATTGAAAATGTAACGAAACCTAATAAAAAAATAAATTCTTAACACTCCAGGGTCGGCCTGATCTTTTATGGCTTGGAACTTAAATGTGGGCTCTTTTCTAAGTGTCAGATTAGAATCCTCTAGGCAGTAACAATTCTTGTATTAAGTTAGTCTATACAAAGATTTGCTCTTCCTTCATTTGGAATCACTATTAGTGGGCGGTGATATTGGTCCCCCGATTTAATCAATTCATTTAAGTGTGCTTCAAACTTTCCTCAAGATACACTTTTAACATGATCGGTCAGGGATACCTTAAAGCACAAATATATAAATATTTATTTCTGATTCACTTTTATTTAAACAAGATTTATCATGTCTAAGTTTGAACTGGTGTTTTTTATGGTGGGAACTCTAAAGTAACTAGTTTATTAAATGGGAGTCCACAATTTGATTGAAATTATTACAAGCCAAAAAAAATGACGGTTTATCCTATTTGCTTTGTTCTTCTGTCAGCCTTTTCAATTAAAAATAAAGAACAAAATGATTGTAACACTCATATTAAATTTGTCTAGAATATTTAGACGAATGTTAAACATAAGTATCAGACACGTTAAATTACAGCAGAAATTTCATTCGAGAGTGAGAGAGGGAGTACCACGAGAGAGTGAGAGAGAAGGAGAGGGGAAATTGTGATATTTCCTCTTTCTTTTTAATCCCTCTTGATATGGATACTAATCTGGATATTTTACACTCTTGTCCTTCACTCCAATGAAAAATATCCAATTTGTCCTTAGCTCAAGAATTTCTACACTTGTCCTTCTCTTATTTGGCACTTGCTGAATAGATTGCCCTCCTTTTAAATAAATACTCAACTATTTATTAACTCTTATGTTTAATTTATAACTGAGAATTCTAATTAATATTACTCTTTGTATTAATTAGATTAGATTGGGGAACTTCAATGGGGAAATTCCTATGTGGATTGGGGTAGCCTTCCATTTCCACGAGCTACATGTGCAACCCTTATTTGTCGTAGGTCCATGACGACTTAGTCATGTGTGTGTTGTCCATTCATCCCGAAAGGGTGATATAATATTAGAGATCCCCACCTAGTTATTTAGTGTTAGTTTGGTAAAAATATGTTATGAGAAGTGATAAAAACGAGTGAGCATGACATTGAATTTCAGACTGCATAAGTGATGCGTTGATGAATTTTGACTTGACTACAATATATAAAAACTCCTGTGACATTCTTATTTTTTTTTTTTTGAAAGAATTATTATTATTCTTGTGTTATGGCTAAAGTTAACTTGTAAATGTGTATTTATTTGACAATGCATTATTTGTATGATAATACTTAAGCATCAGCCGTGTTCGGGTCAAGAATGACCCCAACATTACAAATTGAGCACCTGATATAAAAAAATTGCTCTTTGTACAACTTGGAGTTCTCTTAAGCATCTCAAATTACACATTTACCCCCAAACTTAAGTATATGGTTAATACCTCAAATAATTCATGTAATATAGGCGAGTTCTGAAAATAGACCCTATAGAAGAAAAAAACACAGATTTCACCTCTGTAATTTTAGATTTTCCATATTTTACGCTCACACCGTTAAAAAACCTTTGGGCGAAGTTTGATAAATGTGTATATAAAAGGTAAAAAATTAAGGAAAATAGCCTATGCAAAGGATTAAAATTTGACAAATCCAAAAATATCGGGGTGGAACTTATACTTTTTCTTTTAAAAAGGCTATTTTCAGACCTCGTCCAAATTACAGAGGCTATTTTAGGTATTAACCCATTCATATATGATGTAAGATAACATTTAAGTGTGCTTTAAACTATCCTAAATATACAATAGGGATCCTGATTGTCTTCCTTTAAGGCAGAAAAGACTATTAAATATTTCCGATGCACTTTTATTGAAAAAAGATTTATCATGTTTTAGTTTGAACAATCGTTTTGAATTATTGGAACTGTAAGTAACTAGTTTGTTAACTTGGGAGACCACATTTGTATTGAAATTATTAAAAGCCGAAAAAAAATTACGGTTAATCCGGTTTGCTTTATTCTCGTGTGCTTTTTTGATTAAAAATAAATCTCAAAATCACGTTGTTTTGAGCCTCATATTTTTTTACATTTTTTTAAAAATGATCCAAAATGACCTAGTTTTGACTTCAATCAAACTCAAATCCTTATTTTATTTTTCTTCTTTCCCTTCCGATACAACCCTTCTTTCTTCCTTCTTTTCTTAAGATAAAATAAAGATACCTTCACAGATGCTACCAAACCCTTTGTTCCTCCTTCCATACGCCACTTCTCCATCACCCTTCACATTTCTTCTTGTTCTTCGACGATGTCTTCTAGTCTCTTGATTCCTTAATTGAGTTTTTATTTCTATCTATTTATGTTTTTTATCATTTGTTTCTGTTTTTGTTTTCTAAATTTTGTTATTGTTGTTTTGTCATTTTTCATTCCCTATTTGTTCTTAGTGGTTCTTGATATATTTTTTTCAAATATCAAAGTCATGATAATCTTTTTACATATTTACTTTTTTGATTTTTTTTCTTGATATTTTGTTCTCACTAACGTTAACTGCGGATATAGAGTATGATAGTTTGTAGATACCATTCTGTATTATTTTTTGCCTACAATATGGAGGTATACTCAGTTAGGACTCATAAGAAATGGATCCAGTAGCAATTGATTACACACCACTATTTTGTCAGTGTAATATTTGATTATGGAGAAATAAACCTCAATGACTTTGATGACATTTTCCCTAAATAAATACTGTGATGATATTTAATTTCAGTGTTGTTAATGAATGTTATGTTAATTGAACTTAATGTTTGAAGTTTATTTATTATACAATTTGTTAAAAAAATTGTTGGTTTCTTTTACTCAATTTTTTTAGTGGTTACAACCATTTCTGAAATTCTGGCAAGTCCTAAGTCTGAACCGTAAAACAGAGCTGAACAGAGTACGTATAACAGTGGTTCAGAAGCAGCAAAATAAAAGACATAAAGTAAAGAACACATATGATTTGCTAATCCAGTTCGGTGACAAACACACCTACGTCTGGAGGCTACCAAGCCAGGAAGGAAATCCACTATAATAGTATCAATTCGAACTACTGTGTAAACAACCCCTGTTTTTCACAGCCTTCTCACTTAATCACTACCCGTGGAATTTCTACCTAGGAACTCCTAGATATAAGACCCCTCTTACTTCCTACTCAAGTAATCACTGCCCCAGTGATCTTAAACTCAAAGACAATCAAAGATGAAGCCACTCTTCAAAACACAATCAATCACTTTTGCTTAAAAGCTTTAAGTGATTACAACTCAATATAAACTAAACCAACTCTAACAATTGAGTGGTGTACAGAACAAAGCACAAAGCTCACAGACTCAAAACCTAAGTATGACTCTCTCTATAATAACTTCTGTTTTGATGTACTTTCTTCAACATCAGCGTCCTCAATTTATAGCTTCAGCAGCAACATAATTCTGAACCAAATAATCTTCAAAAGTTGTTGTTCCAAAATTCTTTAGAAGCACATAGAAGCAATTATTTTTCAGAAATATATTTTCCAAAGATTACTTTGAAAATATATTCACAAATAAAAGAAACCAATCTTCAACAAATATCTTCACGCAATTTAATCTTCCTTCTAGGAACAAATGCATAAAGGAGAATTCTTCAATTAAATCTTCAAAAGATCACATGAGAAAATAAACAGAACGCAGAACTGAAATACTTCTGAAACTTTTGAAACAAACACATTTATCTCGCCCTTTTTAGCCAAACAATCTTGACAAAACACAGTCTTCACACAGAAAACACACACTGACTTAGCATCAGAGACTGTTTTGACATCAGACTCTACATCAGACATAGCTTCTTTAATATTCTTGGGTTCAAATTTGGACACAAAACACGAATCAGTAGTCACTTCATCTGATCTTCTGGTTCTGACTCCTTGATCAAGGTTCCCAATGATTAGTTCTTTGGGATAATCCTTCTGAATTCTGATTGAAGGTCCTTTACTTGTTGATGCATGATCTGGATTAATTTCTCCTTCTTCAGACTCTACTTCATTTTCCACAGCAGGTGTTTCTGACTGTTCTTCTGAAGTTACAGCATCTGGTTCCACATCAGTCACCTTTTCAGCAGGTAAATCATTTATCACAACATTGATAGATTCCATTACTACCTTGTTTTTGGAGTTAAAAACTTTATATGCTCTGCTGTTTGTTGAGTAACCAAGAAAAATTCCTTCATCACTCTTTGGATCCATTTTCCTCATGTTTTCTCTATCAGCCAGAATGTAGCACTTGCTTCCAAATACATGAAAGTACTTGACAGTAGGCTTTCTTCCTTTCCATAACTCATACAGAGTAGTTGTAGTGCATGTCTTCAGAGTCACCCTATTGTGAACATATCATGTTGTATTCATTGCTTCTACCCAAAAATGATGAGGTAAGTGTTTTGCATGCATCATAACTCTGGCTGATTCTTGCAAGGTTCTGTTCTTCCTTTCAACAACACCATTTTGCTGGGGTGTTATGGGAGCTGAAAATTCATGCTTGATTCCTTCAGAAGAACAGAATTCAGAGAACTTACTATTTTCAAATTCCTTCCCATGATCACTTCTGATCCTGACAATAACACTTCCCTTTTCTCTTTGTAATTGAGTGCACAGATCCTTAAACACATCAAAAGTGTCTGATTTTTCTCTAATGAAGCTTACCCAAGTGAATCTTGAAAAATCATCAATAACCACAAAAGCATACTTCTTTCCTCCAATGCTCTCAACTTGCATAGGTCCCATTAAGTCCATATGTAACAGTTCAAGAACTTTTGTTGTTACTTGATGCTCCAACCTTGGATGAGACTTTCGTGTTTGTTTTCCAATCTGACATTCACCACAAATGCTATCTTCATTGATCTTAAGTTTGGGTAGACCTCTGATGGCTTCCACTGACATGACTTTCTTCATACCCCTCAGATTTAAGTGCCCAAGTTTCTGGTGCCAGAGTCTGACTTCTTCTTCTGAACTTATAAGGCATGTGGATATGCTTGTATCTTCTTGAGGCATCCATAAGTAACAATTGTCCTTTGATCTAGTGACCTTCATCAGCACTTCACCTTCTTTACCAGTTACCAGACATTCCTCTTTGTTAAAGTTCACTTTCAACTCTTGATCACACAGCTGGCTTATGCTGATCAGATTTGAAGTTAGTCCTTTTACTAATAGCACATTGTCTAGCCTTGGTAATCCATCACTGATCAAGGGTCCAATTCCAAGAATTTATCCTTTAGCTCCATCACCAAAAGTTACATAGCTACTGGAATATGGTTTTAAATTACTTAAGTACTTCTTGACACCAGTCATGTGTCTGGAGCATCCACTATCAAAATACCAATCTTCCCTAGAGGAGGCTCTCAAAGATGTATGAGCTATGAGGCCAACATTATTACATTTGGGTTTCCATACCTTCTTGACATTGATTCTGTTTACAATAGGTTCCACTTTTCTGTGCTGAAAGTGCTTGGGGTAACCATATAGCTTCAAACAGAATGGCTTTATGTGCCCCTTTTTACCACAGTGATGACATACCCAAGGATGAGTTCCCCTCTTTCTCTTAGATATCTGATGTTCCATCTTAGATTTTCCTATCATTGGATCATATGTTTTAACAGTAGGAATGAACCTTTTAGCTGGATTTTGTTGTTTGATGTTCAAAGTCCTATCAACAAATCCTATGCCATTTGGTTTCCCTTGGTTCTGACACTCCAATATCTCCTCCAGCACATCAGTCCCAGTGTTTAACATTCTGACTTGCTTCTTCATATGATCAAGTTGAGAGTTCAGTTGGCTTACCTCATCTTTGAGATCAAAAATCTGTGCTAAATGGTCACTTCTTTCATCATGCAGCTGACTGATAGTCTTCTTCTGATCTACAAGTTGCTTGCAAACTTCTACACTACTGATGTATAGATCTTTGTAATTGTTAGCCAGTTCTTCATAAGATGATTTTTCAACACTGGCTTCAGACTCTGATGGAGCTTCAGACTCTGATAGTGTTTCAGACTCTGATAATGCTTCAGACTTTGAAAGTGCTTCTGAGGCCTTAACTTTAACATCAGACTTGTATCTTCCAGTTAAGGCAACAACATGCTTAGCAGACTCACTCTCTACTTCTCCTTCTGAGTCATCTTCATCAGACCAGGAAACAGCCAAGCTTTTCTATTGTTTCTTGAGATATGTGCCACATTCTGTCCTAATATGACCATATCCTTCACACTCATTGTAACATCCCGCCTAAAACTCAAATATTTATTAATATTGAGACGATGTATCAGAAATGTTTTAAGCAAAGGAGAATTTGGTAAATTGTCAGTTAATGGGTTTATTTACATGGCAAGAGTAATATCCCGCTTATAAGTATCAGTTATCAGCGTTAGAAGCTTATTATGCAAGCAATGGCATTTTTGTAAAATTTGGAAGTTTGGGAGGGAAAGATTTATAAAAGGAACCAAGATATTTTCTACTCATTTCTTCTCATCTTTCTCACTCTCTTCCAAAACCAGAATTTCTCACCCTCTCCCTCTAGCTCACACGCCCTCCTTCACCTTGCCATCACCCACCAAGTTTCATTCAATTCTTGTGAAGTTTTAGCAAGCAAGCTTGTTGGGAAAGTTAGAATAAGAGAAAGAAAAGGAGGAAACAAAGAAGAATCAAAGTTAAGAGTATATTGGAGCAAGCTAGGGTTTTGAAGTTGAGAGATTAGCAAGCACCAAGCACAATCAAGGTGAGCTCCCTATGATTTTACCCCTTTTTGGGTAGTTTTATGGTTTAGAGAGGAAAGGAATTCATGAATGATTTTAGGCTAGATTTGTATAAGTTAGTTTCCCTTTTGTTAATACATGTTATGCTATGATCTTATGTGTTAAAAACCTTGGATTTTGATGTATAAATGCTTGCTGAACTGTGTTGGAATGGAAAACACGTTTTTGAACTTTCTGGAACAGCTACAGGGCCTGGCACCCCTGGATTCATCGTGCCACGATGGCACCCATCGTGCCATGATCATAAGGATCAGCATGCCATCGTGCCACGATGGGATCCTGTCGTGCCACGATGGAGACAGAATGACACTCCATTTTTGGAAACTTGTTTTAAAGCCAGAAACCATCCGCACAGTTCCAGTATGCCTTTATGCTTTGAATAATGGAAGAATGGATCATAGTATACCTCGTATTAGCATGAGAGTGGGGTTAGAAACTTCACATAACATTGAGGTTTAACCTCAAAAGAATCAAGTGTCATTATGACAATGGGTAGATTAAACCCTAAGTTATCAAGTAAGATAGAGGGGCTTAGTTCCCAACTTTTAGATAATGGCTTATGAGAACGATAAGTCAAGAACCTTTATAGGTTAAAGAGATTTAGAATGAGATTTATCATGTATTAAGCACAAGAATGGAACTATAGTCATAGTTAAGAACCTTTAATAGGTTAAGCATTCAAGAAATGCATTAGATATGCAACAAGTATTAGTTATAGGTATAAGCAGAATAAGAACAAGAGTTATTAAGATGTTAAGCCGTGGCCTTCGTAGTTCACGCCAGTGGGACACGAATGGTATACGCATGAGTTTACAGAATATTTATTCGCGTCTTCCGTCGTTCACGCCAGTGGGACACGGGAGGTATACACATCAGTTAAGATTAATATTAAGCCGTGACTTTCGTTGTTCACGCCAGTGGGACTCGAAAGGTTCATGTATAAGTTAAGACTAATAATGAAGTATAATAATTCGCGTCTTCCGTCGTTCACGCCAGTGGGACACGGGGGGGTATACGCGTAAGTTAAGTCGTGTCTTCTGATGTTCACGTCAGTGGGACATAGGAGGTTCACGCCAGTGGGACGTGTTATTCCGCAAGGATGACCGCACGACGACAAGAGGAGTCCGGTGTTAGCCTGATATGATAGGAATTTTCACCGGTTATCAGGGGAATGTGCTTCGGGGTTACTCCACCCGGGGGCATTCCGTAAAATGAACCCAGATAATATTGTTTGTTCAACGCTAACAGCTAACATAAAGACATGTATCAGTTAATATTTTATTATGTTATCAGACAGAAATAGTTATCAGATAAGTATCAGACATCAGGAATCAGCTATCAGGCGGTGATCCTAGGTTTCCCCTCGATCACCCAGTTATCAGGATATAGTCTAGATCTCAGGACTATTCAGTATCAGACTCAGATAGTGATCCTAGGTTTCCCCTTGATCACTAGTTCAGCAGGATGTAGTCCAGTTTATGACTACACAGTTTAGCAGGTATAGTCAGGTAGCCCTCTATGGGTAAGATTAAGACTTGGCGATCATAGGTATCCCCAAGATTGCCGAGGTAGGCACGGCGACCCTAGGTTCCCTGTGGTTGCCAACAGTAGGTAGGGTAGGAGCTCACTGAGACATTATGTCTCATCCCTATCCTTCTGGTGCAGGTTTTCAGGTAGCCAAGTGGTTTTCAGATGAGGATCTTCAGGAAGACGCTGGATGGAGTGCAGTTGTTCGTCAAGGACACGTTCAGGAGGCTGCAGATTATATATGTATATGGAAATGTATGTTATGTTATTTGGATAATTGTAAAACGAGCCAACTTGTACTCATTCAGTTGTATGTATTATTGTCATTTTTATTGAGAATTTTAATGTACCCAGTATCAGATTAATACACATGCTAAATATTCTAGATAATTTAGTATGGGTGTTACAATTGGTATCAGAGCAGGTCGATTCAGACCGTGCCTTGGGTCATTAAAGATTCAATAAAAGTAGTGGGACCATTGGGTTCCGGATATTGTTCTAAAGGTCACATCTAGTTGAGCCTGATCAACTCAGTCTAGTATATGACAGTTAGGATAAATGTCCGAGAGCTGAATGTGACCAAGGAGGAATGAAGTTTATGAAGGGCGAAGATTAAGGTGGTAAAATTCTATGACGAAGTTGGCGAGGAAGTATTCAACGCCAAATGGTGGCCATCGAACCGTAAAGTGACTAAGCCTGTTTATGGTAGAGTTTCAGGAATGTCAAAAATATTTAAGGATAAGGTGAAGAACCTTAACACAGTTGGACGCGTCATTAAGAGATGTCTCATGGGATGGGACATGAACAGTAAGAAATTATGGAACCATAACCGGAACCGTAGTTGAGAAGTGGTATTAAGGACATAGTGTGAGGAATCGAAGGACTCGCGTACCCAAAATGGATGAGTAAGTAGTAATGATAATACCTGTTGCACACCAAAGCGTGTTTCAGGATATGTTCTGTTTGGGAAGCAGATTTGAAATAAGCTAAGTTCAAAGGAAAGTTTTATACCAAGAGAAGTGAATCAGATTATTTTTGTTATGATGAACCATCAAGATGTTTCATACGAGAAACGCAAGTTCAGTAGTAAGTAATGAGTTCTCGGAATAGGATAGTGAGCAATAAGTTGAAGTCCCTTTATTGGATGAAGAAGACGAGTGTATGATGACTCATGGTTGTTGTAGTAGACCAGTTTTGAGGGATAATCGGAATTTTTAGTCGAGAAATTATGTTGAGACTTTATTACACGGAGGATCGTCTTGAATACAAAAGGTTAAGATTGTGGTTTATGTTAGTGAGTTTAGGTTTTCAATTGATGAGTTTCCTCCCACAGTTATATTAGAAGCTAAAGGAGATCACCTCGTGTTGATAAGTTTCTGAGAGCGGTAATAAGGTATAGAGTTGGGATTGTTCAAACTATATGAAGAATCATTCAGATAATAAGATCGAAATTCGAATCGTGGATACAGTAACAAGTTACTGGAGGAAATCCTTACGGATAAAGTTAGAACGAATAGGAACGAGACTCAAACTATTAGTGGCTTCAGTATATAAAAGATATGAACCTCCAGAAGTTGACACAAGTGATCTAAGTGTGAAACTTAAGCTGCTCCAGGTGTACTTTTAGGTCGGTTTCTGCAATGTTAAAACGATAATACAAGTTGGATTGATCATGAGATGGTCGTAGGAATCAGGACATGGAGAATAAGTAAGAATCAGAGTATGAGCTGTTGATAGGAGCTTTGTTAGGCTCGTAACAGTTGCCGAAAACCGTTTACAAGTTTGGCGTATTAACGTGAAGGTAAGTATATGGTTTATGTCCAAAGGAAACACAGTGTCAAATGACGACCAATCAGTAAGTTCAACAGGTGGTTTAAGCCATAAAAGAATCAGTGAATGTAAGATGATTTTGCTGTGATAGCTATAAGTCATTAAGGAACAAGTCAGCCAGAGGATTTGAGCAGGGAGTATTATTCCTACTCCGAAGTGAATTGTTTGAATCAGAGTTACGCAGCGGAAAGGTGATTTAAGGATGAGTTAATGAACGATTCTAAGCTGAAGCTTAGGGAACAAGGATGCTTGTGAAGTCCATGTCAGATGAACCACGGAATATCAGTACGCAGTGATGACTCGAACTTGTTATAAGTTCTAGAAGGAAATTTTAAGAGTTAAGCCGAGGAATATTTCAAACCTCGAAATACAAGAGAAACGGAAATCGAAGCAGTATAAGATTATGTGATAAGAATGAGAAGAATATGTTTCTAGCACAATAAGCCTAGAGCAAGGAAAGTTACCACTAATACGGTAAATTAGCTACTTTAGCACAGTAACTTTAGGTGGACTTGAAGAGTAATTTTTAATCAACAGGATCAAGTATAAGGCAATATCAGTAAAGGTTGCACTTGCAAGATGATACTTTGAAATTGAAGCGTTGATGAGAAACGTCAATGCAGTGACATATGAGTTTAATCCATGTAGTATCCCATTATGTCAACATGTCACATGTATCAGGTTATGTTAGTATCATGTATACTTATCAGGCAATATTTAAACTACTCAGATAGTAGTGTAGCAGATTTTCAGTGTTATGACATGTTTTGGCAATAGTGGTACGCAATTAGGAATGTATAAGTATGAAGGCTTTTACCGGAACAGATTTATTGATATTAACCACATATTAACAGGAGAGTTCGGAAATTATTGTACTTATAGTTCACCAGTAAAGAGCTATGTAAGTTCAGGTTTTAATTGAAGAATTAAAGATTAAGTGTGCTATTTTTGGTAACAATCAAGTAGAGCTTCCTTTTGAAAAATAAGGGTCTTGGACCTGATGTTCAAAAATGAGTAATGAGTTCACTATATCGATAAGTGTAATCATGATCTATGTTAGGTGATAATGTATGTTAAGAGATAAACATGAGTAACATTGGCGGGGCAAACCTGGCAAGCCAGTTGAAAGGCAAATCCCGGATATTACAAGATGAGTTAAAGGTAAGAAAGATTCCCAATTGATGTGGTAATGTCTCGAATATGTTAAGATTAAGAATGATGTCCCGTTAGTTGGACAAAGATGAGGTGATGTCTTGTGTACCCGTCAGTAGTGTACACATGCTCGCTTATGTATGCAAACTATATGTTGTGAATTATATTATGTGATAAATGTAAGACGACTTATACCATTCATCGCTTGGGCTAGACTCCTATGAGTCTTGGACTATCGAAGTTAGAATACTTCTTACATTTGCATGTGCGTGTATAATATCAGATGTTTTCGGTGTAAGGAGAATTCTTTATGGAATGGTGATATAAGTCTATAAGTAAGTTGCCGTTGTAGGGAACAAAAGTTAAAGATAATAATTCATGGGAAATAAATGCAGTGCAAGAAATCCACTGAAGAGTGGGAATATTTGAGGATAATGAGAACGATCTAATGTCGTCAAAGTAAGAATTACATGGACTATGAAGGTATTTATAAGAATTAGTACAAGTGTCAGAGCTGGACAACTCCAGAATTGGATTTGCAGAAGTGTATGAACCAGGAACGTGGTCAAGCGAGTTGGATACGAAGGTTCAGATAACCTCACATCCTACTACGTAAGAGTTATGCAATTCACCGCGAGCATTTCAGTTAAAGGACAAGTGGTTGAGTATATAATCAATGGATTCCGATAAGCAAGGTGAACGGGAATTTTGGCTAGTAGAGGAAGTAGTATGGAAGATTCATTTATATATGATAGTGGATTCTAAATTTCGAGGACGAAATTTCTTTAAGGGGGGTAGATTGTAACATCCCGCCTAAAACTCAAATATTTATTAATATTGAGACGATGTATCAGAAATGTTTTAAGCAAAGGACAATTTGGTAAATTGTCAGTTAATGGGTTTATTTACATGGCAAGAGTAATATCCCGCTTATAAGTATCAGTTATCAGCGTTAGAAGCTTATTATGCAAGCAATGGCATTTTTGTAAAATTTGGAAGTTTGGGAGGGAAAGATTTATAAAAGGAACCAAGATATTTTCTACTCATTTCTTCTCATCTTTCTCACTCTCTTCCAAAACCAGAATTTCTCACCCTCTCCCTCTAGCTCACACGCCCTCCTTCACCTTGCCATCACCCACCAAGTTTCATTCAATTCTTGTGAAGTTTTAGCAAGCAAGCTTGTTGGGAAAGTTAGAATAAGAGAAAGAAAAGGAGGAAACAAAGAAGAATCAAAGATAAGAGTATATTGGAGCAAGCTAGGGTTTTGAAGTTGAGAGATTAGCAAGCACCAAGCACAATCAAGGTGAGCTCCCTATGATTTTACCCCTTTTTGGGTAGTTTTATGGTTTAGAGAGGAAAGGAATTCATGAATGATTTTAGGCTAGATTTGTATAAGTTAGTTTCCCTTTTGTTAATACATGTTATGCTATGATCTTATGTGTTAAAAACCTTGGATTTTGATGTATAAATGCTTGCTGAACTGTGTTGGAATGGAAAACACGTTTTTGAACTTTCTGGAACAGCTACAGGGCCTGGCACCCCTGGATTCATCGTGCCACGATGGCACCCATCGTGCCATGATCATAAGGATCAGCATGCCATCGTGCCACGATGGGATCCTGTCGTGCCACGATGGAGACAGAATGACACTCCATTTTTGGAAACTTGTTTTAAAGCCAGAAACCATCCGCACAGTTCCAGTATGCCTTTATGCTTTGAATAATGGAAGAATGGATCATAGTATACCTCGTATTAGCATGAGAGTGGGGTTAGAAACTTCACATAACATTGAGGTTTAACCTCAAAAGAATCAAGTGTCATTATGACAATGGGTAGATTAAACCCTAAGTTATCAAGTAAGATAGAGGGGCTTAGTTCCCAACTTTTAGATAATGGCTTATGAGAACGATAAGTCAAGAACCTTTATAGGTTAAAGAGATTTAGAATGAGATTTATCATGTATTAAGCACAAGAATGGAACTATAGTCATAGTTAAGAACCTTTAATAGGTTAAGCATTCAAGAAATGCATTAGATATGCAACAAGTATTAGTTATAGGTATAAGCAGAATAAGAACAAGAGTTATTAAGATGTTAAGCCGTGGCCTTCGTAGTTCACGCCAGTGGGACACGAATGGTATACGCATGAGTTTACAGAATATTTATTCGCGTCTTCCGTCGTTCACGCCAGTGGGACACGGGAGGTATACACATCAGTTAAGATTAATATTAAGCCGTGACTTTCGTTGTTCACGCCAGTGGGACTCGAAAGGTTCATGTATAAGTTAAGACTAATAATGAAGTATAATAATTCGCGTCTTCCGTCGTTCACGCCAGTGGGACACGGGGGGGTATACGCGTAAGTTAAGTCGTGTCTTCTGATGTTCACGTCAGTGGGACATAGGAGGTTCACGCCAGTGGGACGTGTTATTCCGCAAGGATGACCGCACGACGACAAGAGGAGTCCGGTGTTAGCCTGATATGATAGGAATTTTCACCGGTTATCAGGGGAATGTGCTTCGGGGTTACTCCACCCGGGGGCATTCCGTAAAATGAACCCAGATAATATTGTTTGTTCAACGCTAACAGCTAACATAAAGACATGTATCAGTTAATATTTTATTATGTTATCAGACAGAAATAGTTATCAGATAAGTATCAGACATCAGGAATCAGCTATCAGGCGGTGATCCTAGGTTTCCCCTCGATCACCCAGTTATCAGGATATAGTCTAGATCTCAGGACTATTCAGTATCAGACTCAGATAGTGATCCTAGGTTTCCCCTTGATCACTAGTTCAGCAGGATGTAGTCCAGTTTATGACTACACAGTTTAGCAGGTATAGTCAGGTAGCCCTCTATGGGTAAGATTAAGACTTGGCGATCATAGGTATCCCCAAGATTGCCGAGGTAGGCACGGCGACCCTAGGTTCCCTGTGGTTGCCAACAGTAGGTAGGGTAGGAGCTCACTGAGACATTATGTCTCATCCCTATCCTTCTGGTGCAGGTTTTCAGGTAGCCAAGTGGTTTTCAGATGAGGATCTTCAGGAAGACGCTGGATGGAGTGCAGTTGTTTGTCAAGGACACGTTCAGGAGGCTGCAGATTATATATGTATATGGAAATGTATGTTATGTTATTTGGATAATTGTAAAACGAGCCAACTTGTACTCATTCAGTTGTATGTATTATTGTCATTTTTATTGAGAATTTTAATGTACCCAGTATCAGATTAATACACATGCTAAATATTCTAGATAATTTAGTATGGGTGTTACACTCATAGCACTGAACTCCCTTTGATTGATTGCTCTTCTCATCAGCCTTTGTCTTCTTCAAATCATTTTGTTGCTTGCTGATGTTGAATCTGTTGTTTTGACCATTTGATTTGGATCTCCTGTCAACATGTTTCAGAATCTTGTTAAATTGTCTCCCTAGCAATACAAGTGCCTCTGATAAGCCTTCATCATCCTCATTATTTCCTTGTTGATCCTCAACATCAATATTTGCTGCAAAAGCAACTCCTTTCCCTTTCTTATCAGTACGGTTACTGAAGGCTGTCTCAAAATTCAGTAAGGACCCTATTAATTCCTCAACTTTTATATTGGATATGTCATGTGCTTCCTCAATGGCAGTCACCTTCATGTCAAATCTCTTAGGTAGGGACCTGAGTATTTTTCTCACAATTTTCTCATCAGACATTTTCTCTCCAAGAGAATCAAATGAGTTAGCCATGTCCAGGACGTTCATATAGAAGTCTTGTATGTTCTCATCCTCCAACATTCTAAGATTTTCAAACTTGGTGGTGAGAAGTTGATGTCTGGACAATTTTACCTTTGAAGTGCCTTCATGAGTAGTTTTGAGAATCTCCCAGGCATCCTTAGCTACAGTGCACTGCTTGATCAGTCTGAACATGTTCTTGTCCACTCCATTGAATAGAGCATTCAAGGCTTTGGAGTTTCCAAGAGCCAATTCATCTTCATCCTTGGACCACTCTTCCTCTGGTTTCAACACAGTTGTCTTCTTTCCATCTTTGTCAAGCACAACAGGATGTTCCCAACCCTTCAGAACTGCTTTCCAGGTCTTGCTATCTATAGATTTCAGGAAAGCACTCATACGAGATTTCCAATACTCATAGTTGGAACCATCCAACAGAGGTGGTATGTTCACAAATCCTCCTTCCTTGTCCATTCTGCCAGAAAAACCTTCCCTGGAGCTCACCCTAAAACAGGTAGGGTGCCTGCTCTGATGCCAATTGAAATTCTGGCAAGTCCTGAGTCTGAACCGTAAAATAGAGCTGAACAGAGTATGTATAACAGTGGTTCAGAAGCAGCAAAATAAAAGACAAAGTAAAGAACACAGATGATTTGTTAACCCAGTTCGGTGACAAACACACCTACGTCTGGAGGCTACCAAGTCAGGAAGGAAATCCACTATAATAGTATCAATTCGAACTACTGTGTAAACAACCCCTATTTTTCACAGCCTTCTCACTTAATCACTACCCGTGGATTTCTACCTAGGTACTCCTAGATATAAGACCCCTCTTACTTCCTACTCAAGTAATCACTACCCAGTGATCTTAAACTCGAAGACAATCAAAGATGAAGACACTCTTCAAAACACAATCAGTCACTTTTGCTTAAAAGCTTTAAGTGATTATGTAACATCCGGTGGCTCCCAATGGGCTGGCCTCCCTATCTTTCAAGGGCCGAGATGTACTCACGACCTTCTCCACCCCCCATGTGGAGTTTTTGCCTTCCGTGGGAATCGAACTCTGTACCTGGGGCCTAAGTACAAGTTCAATGCATTCCCACTACCAATTGAGCTAGTAGCTCAATTGGTAGTGGGAATGCATTGGCCATGTACTTATAGCCTCCAGGGTACGTGGTTCGATTCCCACGGAAGGCATGAAACTCCACTTGGGGGTGGAGAAGTCCATGAGTACATCGCGGGGGATCGCGGGGGCCGTTAGTTGCCAAATCCCGGATCCAAATCCCGGATGTTACTGATGCCTTGAATTAAAGTATCACCCGGGAAAGGCGAATGTTGTTGCTGATGCCTTGAGCAGGAAATCCTTGATGAGAGCAGAAGTGCTGATGCACACCTGTGGTTTGTATGAGAAATTTAGGGATCTTAATCTCAATGTTACGGAGATGGGTGATGGCATTTTGTTGCAAAGATTAGAGGTTACTTGTGATTTGCGATCCCGAATCGCACAAGCTCAAGAGTCGGATGTGGATCTTCAGAGGAAGATTGGACAGTCAGAGTTTTCAAGGGCATCAGATGGTACTCTGCTGTTTGAAGGTAGAGTTTGTGTTCCTAATGATGCTAGTTTAAAAAGGTTGATTTTGGAAGAGGCACACAAGAGTAGTTTCAGTATTCACCCAGGTACCACTAAAATGTACCAAGATTTAAAGAAAGATTATTGGTGGCCGGGAATGAAGACTGATATTGCGGAATTCGTATCGCGATGTATTGTGTGTCAACAAGTGAAGATTGAACATCAGAGGCCTGCAGGGATGCTTGTACCATTGGAAATTCCTCAGTGGAAATGGGAAGAGATCTCTATGGATTTTGTAACAGGGTTACCTCGGACTCAACGGGGACATGATTCAATTTGGGTAGTTGTCGATCGGTTAACTAAGTCTGCTCACTTTTTACCGGTTAGGACTACTTACAGGGCTGCTCAGTATGCAGAATTGTTCATAGCGGAGATCGTGAAATTACATGGTGTTCCAACCAGCATTGTGTCAGATAGAGATCCTATCTTTACTTCTCATTTTTGGAAAGCTTTTCAAAAGGCTTTGGGAACAAGGTTAAAGTTGAGTACGTCCCATCATCCTCAAACAGATGGGCAATCTGAGAGAACCATTCAGACGTTAGAGGATATGCTACGTGCATGCATTTTAGAGGATGGAGGAAGTTGGAATAATCATCTGCCGTTGATTGAATTTTCGTATAATAACAGTTACCATTCTAGTATTGGAATGACACCGTACGAGGCACTGTATGGCAGAAGGTGTAGAACACCGCTTTGTTGGTCAGAGGTTGGGGATAAAAGTATTTTGGGACCTGAGATTATTCAAGAGACCACTTTGAAGATTAAATCCATTCAAGATAAGATCAGAACTACTCAAAGTCGACAGAAGAGTTATGCGGACAAGAGGCGAAGGCCTCTAGAGTTCGAAGTGGGAGACCATGTTTTCCTGAAAGTTACCCCAAAGTTGGGACTATGAGGTGTTTTCAGGACAAGGAAATTGAGTCCAAGATTTATTGGGCCATTTGAGATACTCAAACGTGTCGGACCAGCAACTTACCAATTGGCTCTGCCACCGGCGATGTCAGGATTACATGATGTTTTCCATGTTTCACAGTTAAGAAAGTTCATTCCTGATCCTCACCAACCAGTAGAGTTGGAAACTATCGACTTAAGATCAGATTTGACTTTCCGGCCCGAACCGAAACGGATCATTGAACGTGATGTCAAAGCATTGAGGAACAAAGAGATTCCAATCGTTAAAGTCATATGGAAAGGTTCTCCCTACGGTGAAGCTACATGGGAATTGGAATCAGAGATGATAGAGAGCTATCCGCATCTTTTTACAGGTAATTTCTAAATTTCGAGGACGAAATTTCTTTAAGGGGGGTAGAGTGTAATATCCCGCTTAGAAGTATCAGTTAAACGTGTTAGAAACTTCATGAGCAAGCAATGGCAAGGTTGTAATTAAGAGGAGTGGCATAGTTGTAATTAAGGGCAAATGGTCATTTGGATATATATGAAAATTTCCAAGTTTCTACTCATTTTCCTCTCACTCCAAAAATCAGAAATTGCTCTTCCTTTCCTCTCATTTTCGCCCACCATTCTCACTTCACTATCATCATCAATCATCATCCCTTAACCTAGTAAACTCCTTCCTAAACTTTTGTGTGGCAAGCAAGCTTTTGTTGGTGAAATTTGGAGCAAGGAGAAGCTAGGAAAGCCAAGGAATAAAGGTTTTCTTGAGTAGAGATTTTGGAGCTTGGAGCTAGGGTTTGGATTCTAAGCTTAGCAAGCATCTTTTGAGGTTAAGGTGAGCTCCTAGAGGGTTTTAGAAACCCACTTTGTTTAAGCTTGAAGTTATAGTATTAAGAGCTAGATTGCTAGATTCATGCCTTAAATTCCTTTTTGGCTTGTGATTGCATGAACTGTTATGTTATAAGTTGATTATATGTCTTGGAAATCTATTCCCATAAGCTGTTTTGATGATTGGGGATGTTTGGTTTAGCCTAGGAAGCAAAATTATGAATGCTGCTAAAGCCAAAATCGGACTACGATTTCTAAATATCGGGCTACGATTTTGTGCCCTGTTTTTCATGAAATTTACGGCAAAAATCGTGCTACGATTTTGGAAAATCGGACTACGATTTTGGCAGATCGGACTACGATTTTATCAAATCGGACTACGATTTTCCAGCCACCCAGATTTTAGTTCTTAAGGAATGGCATGGAATTAAGGTATGATAGGTAATAGGTATGGCATTGGGAGATGATTACTCAATTTCTAAGTTATGTAGAGGAGTAAAGGAACTAGTAATGGGATTATCCCTTACTAAGCAACTCCATATACACACTAAGTATGTGCATGCCTAAGAGCAATGAGAGTATGAATGTTTTGTCAATCATAGTTATAGACATGTTTATAGTGTTGGTTCTCCAACGATCATAGATGGCTTATGAGAACGATAAGCCAAGAATTATAGGTTACAGGTTATAGGTTACAGGATTGTTATAGGATTAAAGTGATAAATTATATGCTTATATGTTATAGTTAAAGAATTAAAGATTAAAGATAATGGCGTGCTTGCACGTTTTACAGTTACAGGGCGTGTTCATCAGACTCCGGGATTCGCCGGATGGGACTTCTCCGAGAGGGTTGTCCACACGTTTTATAGGGAGTCCGGTGTTAGCCTGATATGATAGGAATTTCACCGGTTTATAGGGAGACGTATCTCGGGGTTGCTCCACCCGGGCTGCCCTCCGTAAAATGAACTCAGATTAATTGTTTGTTCAAAGCTAACAGCTAACATAAAACACTTTATTTGTTTTATGATTCATAGTTATAGTTAAAGTTATAGTCACGGGAAGCTTTACAGTTACAGGCAGGTTACAGTAAAAGTTATAGGCAGGTTTATAAGACTTGGCGGTTCTAGAATTCCCCTAAATCGCCAAGGTAGGCATGGCGACCCTAGGTTCCCTGTGGTTGCCAACAGTAGGTTGGGTAGAGCTCACTGAGACATTATGTCTCATCCCATTCCTTCTGGTGCAGGTTCACAGGCAGGATCGCAATCAGCACGCAACAAGGGTAAGAAGAAGGCTACGGACTGATCGTGCTGTTGTTATATGTTATGGTTGTTTGTATTATATGGATTGTACTTCTGATGTATATGTATTCGAGAGATTGTATAAACTTTGGATTGTAATATTACAATGTGATGTAATATTCTGAATGAACTTTTATATTGTAAATTAATGTATCCAGTACGAAATTTTAATACTCGTATAAGATCCTAGGCAATCTTATTATGGGTGTTACAGATTACAACTCAATATAAACTAAACCAACTCTAACAATTGAGTGGTGTACAGAACAAAAAGCTCACAGACTCAAAACCTAAGTATGACTCTCTCTATAATAACTTCTGTTTTGATGTACTTTCTTCAACAGCAGCGTCCTCAATTATAGCTTCAGCAACAACATAATTCTGAACCAAATAATCTTCAAAAGATGTTGTTCCAAAATTCTTTAGAAGCACATAGAAGCAATTATTTTTCAGAAATATATTTTCCAAAGATTACTTTGAAAATATATTCACAAATAAAAGAAACCAATCTTCAACAAATATCTTCACGCAATTTAATCTTCCTTCTAGAAACAAATGCAGCAAGGAGAATTCTTCAATTAAATCTTCAAAAGATCACATGAGAAAATAAACAGAACGCAGAAAACCAGCTTCTGAAGGTACTTCTGAAGTCTGCGTCTGAAGTTATGCGTCTGAACATTTCAGCTTCTGAAGGTTGCTTCTGAAGGTCAGCGTCTGAAGTACTGTTCAGCTTCAGACCCACTTCTGACCCAGCTTCTGAAGGCCCAGCTTCTGACCCAGCTTCTGAAGACATACATATTGAGATTTCAGCTTCTGAAGACGTACTGCACAACTGCTTGTATATTTGATTTTAGCAAACATGAAGCCAACAACCAAATATCCAACAATTTCAAACAAACTTAATGTGTTATTGTCATACCCCATTTTTTGACTCATATTTTTCTTAGTTCACTATCATATTATTATTTCTCATTTCATTTATAATTTATAATTTTTCTTATTTTTATTTACCTTTTGTTATTTTTATCTTCATTTTTAGATTTTTATTTATTAGTGTGTACCACCATCATCATTACTACCATTATTATTAATGTCATACTATTGCTATGGCATTTTTCTAATATTATTATTATCTCCTTTTTTATTAATAATGTATTATTTATTATTATCATTATTTTTAATTACTAATATTATTAACCTTTTTCATCATTTTATTATTTTTACTATTATCATTTCTATTTTTTATCATTTACCATCTTTGTTATTTGCATCATTCATCATTATCATTATTGTTTTTATTATTTATTTATTTTTATCTTTTATTTTATTTTAAAGAAAACAAAAATTCAAAAAAGGGGAGTTCGCACTGCGAAATAACCTTCGCACTGCGAACTCTGCGAAATTTCTGCAGATTTTGTATTTTGTGATTTATCTTGCTTTTGTTTTCATTTTAGTTATTGTTATTATTATCTATTATTGTTATGATCATCAATTGTGGTTGATTGACTGCACAAAGCAAGGATTAAGGTGTGACATTAAAGGTTGAGGAAAGAAGGATTTTCTTCCAACCTAGCATGTGCTCAAGCAAATTGGCTGCCCTTGGTCAGCTCTTGTCCCTCCCAATTGACCTATCATCCAACCTGAGCTTGCCAGCCAGCTGCTTGATCCCTTTCCTTCCTTCTTTCTCCACCAAAACCAATCAAACTCAAGGGGTTTTGCTTGTAAAAAAGCTGTTTGATGTGCCCTGTTTTCAGCTGGATTTCTCCTCCCACACACCAGCCCACATGCTCTTTTTGCTTCCCCCAATCTCTCTGTACATGGCAGTACACGTTTTCATTACTTGATCTTCCAAGATTGCAAGGATTGATCCCAAGAATCACACAATTTGCAGCTGCCCAGTTTTTTCAGTTTTTCTCATCATTGCATTCTAGAATCAGCTGCATTTGTGACTGAAATCAGTCAAGGTCTTGGCCCTTGGCACAAGGCAAAGTAACTTCTATCCTTTAGCATTAAATGCAAAGCAATTTAGCCTGGATTTAGCCCACAAATCAGCTAGGTTCTATAGATTTTTCCATCATTGCATAGATTTGGTTTTTGGCCTATAAAAGGGAATGCAAGGCAT
This sequence comes from Medicago ruthenica, assembly GCA_018208015.1. NCBI lineage: Eukaryota > Viridiplantae > Streptophyta > Magnoliopsida > Fabales > Fabaceae > Medicago > Medicago ruthenica. Next base: position 92,960,916 of record CM031377.1, on the reverse strand, counting down.
AAGGATCACAGACCAGAAAAACAGTCATATACATTCAATACACACGAAATTTACACTTGAAAATACACTACATTGCAGCATTGAGAGAGTTCAACTCAAAGCAAAACCAATTAGAGTTATTTGTCCATAACCTCTAATCAATCAAGCAAGCCACTTCCTACCTCTTGCACAAGCATTTCTAGGAGTTCTGTAAGTATCCTAAAGTCCCTATATTTCATTTTGTTTGCTGTTTGCATCATTTGTTTTGTTTAATTTCATTTTGTGCAAGAAAACCCCTTTTGAAACTCAAAAGGAATCTCAAAGTGGCAAAGCATCAAAACTGAGTTTTTGTACTCCTTTTCTCCCAAATTTGCAAAGCTTTTTAACCCCCTTTAGGTTCTGAAGCTTGCTTAGGAGCAGTTTCTGAACTTCTGTTCAGAAACAGCTTCTGAGTTCAATTTTTTGCATACTTCGCAGAGCAAAGTTAAGTTCGCAGTGCGACCACATCAGAACCTGACTTCGCAGAGCCAAGTTCTGGTTGCTCTACGAAGTATGTAAAACTCAGAACATGAATCAGGTTTCCAAAGGCCAAATTTTTGAGGTTCCAACCCTTGATTCAGAACCTAAAGAGGGTAAAAAATCTTTTTTTGTTCAAACCACATCAATAATATTACATGTCTTTGGGAATTTCACAAGTTCGTGCGATTTAATTTTAAGTAACTTGCAAAACAAGTTATGTTCTTAAATTTTCAAAACCAAGCTTGAGCAATAAGCTAAGTTCTTTATTTTCAAAACAAAACTTGAACAACAACGTTGTTCATGATTTTCAATCCAAACGTGAACTTGTGCCAAGCTTGCTCACTCTTTTTAAACCAAACTCTAATCGAGCCGAACTTGTGCGATTTCCAATTTATGCATGTTTTATGATTTTTGTTCATCATTCAAACTTGAATAAACACTTGTTTTTGAGTTTCAATAACTTAAACAACAAGTGATGTTCATGATTTACGATAAACTCGAACAACAAATTTGTTCATTTTTTTTACAACTTTCCTTTTAAATTTCCAACCAAGTGTTTTGTCCCTTTGAGATTATCTTTGAGTTTCAACAAAACAAAACTTGAATGAAAAAGGAATGGCTTGACGTATGTCTCCCCAAACCTCAGTTGCACGAATGCGTGACGTATGTCTCGTCGTTAGGGTAATCGTCATTCCACCTTCGATGCGTCTAGCACGCTTAACCTTTCTTTGGTCCCCCGTGACCGTTTTAACCTTTTTTTGGCCCTCGTGGTCAATCCGAACCTTTCGCGCCTTTGCGCGTTTATTTTAATCTTTCGCGCCTTGTGCGAGTTCATCGCCTTCATGTGCACCCGTCTTTTATTTTTAACCTTTTACGCCTTGTGCGAGTTCATCGCCTTCATGTGCGTCCGTCTTTTATTTTTAACCTTTTACGCCTTGTGCGAGTTCATCGCCTTCATGTGCGTCCGTCTTTTATTTTAACCTTTCGCGCCTTGTGCGAGTTCATCGCCTTCATGTGCGCCCGTCTTTTATTTTCAACCTTTTACGCCTTGTGCGAGTTTATCGCCTTAATGTGCGTCCGTCTTTTTATTTTCAAAACTTTTACGCCTTGTGCGATTTCCATCGCCTTGATGTGCGTTCGTCTCTTTTATCATTTAAACATTTTACGTCTTTGTGCGTTTTCAAATCTTTTCGTAATTAAAACGAACCTTTTTCTACCAAAGAACTATCTACGCTTTGAATTCTCCAACTACCGGGAGATACGTAGGAGCAGGACTCACGTCTTGTCAAGCCCATTAATAAAAACTTTCTTTTTCCCCTCTATCGTATTTTATCTTTTTCCCTTTTTATCATATTTTCTTTTTCCCTTTATTATATTCAAACACGCAAGTAAAACTTTGGAAACATTTTAAGCCTAAGCCGACTAAGAGGTTCCCGTTGAGTACAACGGATGTGAGGGGTGCTAATACCTTCCCCTCGCATAATCGACTCTCGAACCTAAAATCTCTTTTTTAAGGTAATTTCGAACTTTTTTCCTTTTCTCCCCGAAAAATTAAAAGTTCAGTCGTGATTTAAAATTAGTGATTCAACGCTTCTCAATAGCTTGACATCCGAAATTCGACGCGACAAAAATGGCGACTTCACTGGGGAATCGCATAAAACACTTTGTTTTTGTATGACGAGTCAAGCCTATCTCAGTCGGCTTTTAGGCTAAAATGTTTTATTTTACTTGCGTGTTTTTAGCTTATTGCCTTTATTTGTTTTTATTCTTTTGCTCTATATTTATATATCATTTTGCTTCATATCTATATATATCAAATGTGGGGGTTACTTGAGCGATGTTACTCCACATTGTTCGGGTTAATGCCGGACGTGTGAGGCTCTCTACTCGAGCTCGAGAGAAAACTAAGCTAGAATGGTGGTTGTGAGCGGAAGCCCGCGTTGACGTATGTCCGTGAGGTAGGATCCCAAACCCTGCCTAGAGGAGATTTTCACATGGAAGGTATTGAAGTCTCGCGTGCCAATCCGCGATGGACGACCTTAATTCCATGTGGGATCTATGACTCTAGGGACCTTTTTCAGGAAATCTCACCTTTAGAGCCTACACGTGAGGATGGGGGAAGCTTCGAATCTCCATATACCATACCTTTGCACATTTCGCATTCATCCATGATTGTTGCATTTTGTTTCATTTTGTCAGGGGCAATCAATAACTTTTGTTTATTACTGCTTTTTTTTAATAATCATAGTTGGGGATGTAAATGACCAATTTGTTGAAAGGTAGTAAATTTTGAAAATTTCAGAATCTGATCGACTTCGCAGAGCAAAGGTATCTTCGCATTGCGAAGTTAACTCTGAGGTTCGCAGAGCAAAAGTACTTCGCAGTGCGAAGTATGCGAATTTTGTCAGCTCAGTTTTCAAAAGTTACTAACCCTCCATTACTCTCCCCAACCACCCATTTCCCTCTCTCTTATCCAACCGTTATTCTTTTTTATTAAACCTCTAAAACTAAAAACTTTTCATTTCTTTTCATAAAAACTCTTCAAAAACAACCCTAAAACATACCCATTTCACTTTTTTCATAAATCTTTCTTTTTTAGTAATTTCAAGCTTAAATCTTCCATTTGTGCAAACAGCAAGGTACGATTTCTTCCTCTTTCTCCTCTTTTACTTCTGATTCGTGTTACAACAGTGTTGGGTCTTAGGTTTTTTTATTTTTATTTTGAAACTTCCATTTTAGGGTTTAGGTTTGTGTTGAGCTTCATTACCTTCCTAGCTTGCTATGTTAAGTGTGGTTTAGTAAACATGCATCATGGGTAGTTGAAACTGACCCTTTCTTTTCCATTTTAGGTGATTTTCGCACAGATTTTATTTTTACCCATTCTTGTAGAAATTAAATTAAAACTAGTTGCTATGTTAAATGTTTTCATACCCATTCATTTATTCTTCATCATCTATCTAACATGCATTGTATAAAGCTTAACTTGGGAGTTTAGGGTAGATTTCTGGGGATTTTGGCTTTTTTCTGTCATGGTCGCAGAGCAAAGTTCAACTTCGCACTGCGACCCTTATTTCTGGGCAACCTAGAATTGCACGAGCAACTTCGCACTGCGACCATGCCTTCGCAGTGCGAAAATGGCAGAACAAAACCCCTATTTTTTCCATGTTTCCTTTCCAATTCCATTTTTTCACCCCACATTGCATGTAATTATGTATGATGTTTACTGACTTTATCTCTTTTCTTGTAGATGGCGCCAAGACCAATCGGGAAACGATTAAGAGGCGAATCATCCGGGACAAGACCCCAAGGAGCATTTGATGCTTCCCGATTTCTCAGCCTCCGAAATCAGGAAAGGTACGAGGAGCTCCTCCGCCGAACATTCTGGGCCGAAAGGCAGTTTACCATAAGTGAGCGAGGCACCTACCGGGAGTTGGCAAGGTTAATAGATTCCCGCCATTGGGGAGTTTTGGTAAATCCTCCACTAAACCTAAACTATGACATCATCCGGGAATTCTATGCAAACGCCATCCCCGCTGACCCCGAGGGGGAGTTCACCTACCAAACCATGGTTCGTGGTCGGGTCATTAGATTCGACCGCGAAGCCATCAACACCTATCTCCGCAACCCCCTCCAAATTGATAACGATGAGCTATGTGCTTTCCATAAGCACCAAAACCAGGGAAATTGGAACCACGACCTCTACGCCCAAACTATTTTCCAATCCGGGAGAGGCTATGAGCTTAATGCAGCGGGGCAGCCTACCAAAGCCCTCAAAAATAATCTCACTACATATGCCCAAGTCATCTTCCACCTCATCGTTCATAATATAAAGCCAAAAAGCCATACCTCCTCCACCACTTTGGATGTCACACCCTTGATCTACTATATCCTCACCCACAAGCAAGTAGATGTGGCTAGAGTGATTTGTCAGGAGCTTAAAATAGTGGTCGAGAGTGGCATAAAACCCCCGGCCAAGAAGATGTGCCCACTCGCTTTCCCGGGTCTGATTATGGGACTCTGTCGGGAGGCACGAGTAGCAATCCCTCCTCATGTTTCCGAGACTATAAAGAACCCGATCACGGATGAGTACATCGCGAGGCATTGCACAAGGAGGAGAGCAGCTAGGGCGCAGCAGCCACGACCCAGACCCCCACCTGCATCACAGGGTCACCACACCTGTACTTTCACTTGGGAGCAGAATGCTTCCAACCATAGGAGCATGACCATGATGCACGATTCCATGTATCGGCTCCAGATACAGATGGGTAGGCCAGCAGATCCCGCCATCCAGATACCGACACCAGAGATGTTTGCAGCTTATGGTGCTTGGCCCGGATATTGGCCCGAGTACTCGGAGGGTGGAGGTAGTGGTACGGCGGCCGGAGGCCAAGGAGGTGATGATGGAGGAGATGATGATGATGAGGACGAGGAGGATGAGGATGAGGAGACCGAGGACGATGAGGCTCTCACTCCTTGAGTGGCTCCCTTTTTGATGTTTTCTTATGCTTTTGCTGTTCATGATATTTTATTTTCTCGCACACTCTTCAGAACTTCCTGTGTTTAATACTTTGTATTCGTATTTGTACTTTGCTCTATTACTATTTACATTGAGTACTTTTTTCATTTTATTATCTGGCTTATAAATCATCATCGTTAATGCCTGTTTAATTTTAATATGCTTTAAGTGTCAAAATTTCTTGCTATAGATCATTGGTAATTTGAATTTGACAAATCTTCCCCACAATGGATTGATCCAAATTTATTTGATTTAGCCATAGATGAATGGTAATGATAAAACTTGATTAATTTGCGCAAAGCTAAAATACATGTTTCCTGTTTTTCTTGTGATTAAACTCAAAATGAGAATATATACTTAGTACGAAAATTATATCATACCATTTGTGTTTTTGATATGTTTATCCGGTGAACCGTTTAGAACTAGCCGAAATGTGAGGAAGCCTCAAAATCATTATACATATTCAGGAGACCGGTATTTTTGTTAACTCGATCTTTTTATGTTAAATCTAAACGTTGTTTTAAATTGTATGAAAGCATTGGCATGATCGAGGCATTTTTTTTGAGTGAAAACACTTGACCACAAATAGCACACCTTGTGAGAAGTGAGTATTTGTCAACCCCTTTGAGCCTAACGAATCAGAATTATTAACTATGAACTGCCAATTTTCATAAAGCTCGATTGCTAATGAGATTGCCGGAGTTTGTAATTTTTTTTTTCAGTTCATAGTTAAATAATCGCTGAATTCTGATAATTTTCTTTCAATTTTTGAACCCTTAACCGTCATGATTATTGTCCCTTGCCAAAAGAGAAAGGAACATTCAATTAGGGTATCACCTTTGAGTAAGTTGAAAAAAGGAGGTTGTGAAAGTCAAGAAATAGTGAATTTTGTAATTGATCTTGACAACCAAGAAAAAGAAAGAAAGAAAGAAAAGCAAACCAAGAAAAAGAAAAGAGAAAAGAAAAAGAAAGGTCAATCGAAGAATTGTCAAGATCGAAGAGAAAGCATTCGTAAATCACCAAAAGTTGTGATTTGAACAAAAAAGGAAAGGTGTAAATTAGAAAGAATGTTCCTTGTTGCTTGGCATTTTGAATTCAATTTCCCCACATATGACATTTCTTTTGTAACCAAGCCAAATTACAACCCTCGAAGACCTTGTGATCAGTGCTTTTATGCTTTTAGAATCAATGATTAGATGGACACATAACTCGATCGGAATGTTAGCAAACTTGCCGGATGAGTGTTCAATACCCCTTACATTAATATTCAATTTGTTCATTTACTTAAATGAGTGATAGGTTGGTTCATTGATAAACATATTTTTAACTTGAGCTGTACGATATAATTTTTTTGTTTGGTATTTGTTTCGAATTTTTCAGTACAATCACGGATTAATGGGAGCATCAAAATTGCATGTGCAAATTTCATATGAATCATACCAATCATCAAAGCCCGACCTCGCTCGGCATCCAATCATCAAAGCCCGACCTCGCTCGGCATCCAAACAAAACTAAAGCCCAATATTCCTTGGCACCCAACCATAAAGCCCAATCATCATTGGCCCCTACTCACAAATGAAGCCCAATTTTCATTGGCAATTCCAATCAATAAAGCCCAATTGTCATTGGCACCTACTCACAAAAAAGCCCAATCACCATGGGTATCTAATCCAACAAAAGCCCGATTCTCGTTGGCACCCACAATTTTAAACCATGCTCGATACAAAATCATTCAAAGGGCCTAACCATGCTTGGCACTCCCTCACATTTCACAAAAAGCCCAGTCGTCATTGACATTCCTCAATCTCCTACAAAAAGCTCAATCATCATTGGCACCTACTCACAAATGAAGCCCAATTTTCATTGGCAATTCCAATCAATAAAGCCCAATTTTCATTGACACTCACAAATATATTCCCAAATACAATTTCCATCTAAAGCCCAATTTTCATTGGCATTCCCACTCACAGATCACAACAAAAGCCTGACCTCGCTCGGCATCCAATCAATCAAAAACCCAATTGTCATCAGTAATCTCAAGCACAATCCGTGCAGCCACGCCTTTGGCAGGCCACCACCCCATTAATAAATTTCACTTTCCAACATTCTTTTGCTTTTTATCAAATTCCTATTTTATTTCATTAAATTCCCATTCATTCATTTCTATTTTTTTATGATAGTACTTTAAAACAAAAACTTTTTCAAAATTATTTTTGTGAGTCTTTTATCTTTTATAAATAACAAACACATTCCTTCTGGACTCATGAATATTTGAAGTGTGCATCAATGTCTGTCCCGAAAGCGGATGAACCTTCGCAGGCCGAGCATGGTCAATTGCTAAGAGGGATCCCCCAACAGGATCCTCAGTCAATCAATCGGGAATATCCCCAGTGAATCGAAAGCCCGAAAGGACGATTCAGGCAAAGATTTGTCAGCCAAAGCATAAGCATTCCCGGCGGAATCACCAGTTCTTCTCCCCAGCGGATTAGCACAATCCCCAATGGATTAACGATCTCCCCATGAGGTATTTAATCTTTCATCAGTTATTGCGGCTTTACCCCGTCATATTTTGGATGTATCCCCTGCAACATCATCCCCATTGAAGATTACCGAATGTTCGTAATGCGACGTCGGTCCACTTTTCATTTTACCGGTCTAGCCTTGTCTCATCAAGTTTATCGGTCATACAATCAATCAAGTCAATCTTTTTCCATTCAACCAAAGCCCAATTTTCATTGACACACACAAATGCAATTCTTAACCAAAGCCCGACCTTGCTCGGCATCTAATCCACAAAGCCCAATTTTATTGGCATTCCCCAGTGGAGTCTCAACCCCAAAAGCCCAATCATCATTGGCACAACCACAACCAAAGCCCGACTTTGCTCGGCATCCAAATCATAACCCCCAGCGTCCAACGTGACGTCTGTCATCCCACATGTCAGCATAATTCATGCATCATATCAAACTCATTCATTAACATGCATCTCATACTCATATCATGCATCCCCCAGCAAACAATCCCTGAGTGTCATCCCCAGTCTATCTGGTCTAGATGATGTTACCTTCCTTTTTGCCAAGCGGTAATTCCTCAACAAACAGCTTGTGCACCTGTCATCGTATTCTTATACCAAGGGGCAGTTCCTTAACGAACAGTTTGGGTATCCCCAGTACGAGTCAATGTTTCACACGACATTCCCCGTGAACGTCCATACAATCGTACATCCATACATTCGTACATTCATACATTCGTACATCCATACGTTCGTACGTTCGTACATTCAGGTGTTTGTACATTCATACATTCATGCATATGTACATTCATGCATACAACATACTACAATATCATTCATACATGGTTGCTCTAACCACCATGAGTCTCACCAATCAATCATGAACAATTCGTGAACTCCTTTTCCCCAAGTGTCATCCCCAGTCTGTCTGGTCCAGAGATGTCACCTTTTACGCCAAGTGGCAGTTCGAACAAACAGCTTGTGCATTTCTTATCTTGTCATGCCAAGTGGCAGTTCTTTAACGAACAGCTTGTGCATATCCCCCAGTGTTGTTGCCAAGTGGCAGTTCGAACGAACAACCTGTGCATACTTCCCAGTGTTATCGCCAAGTGGAAGGTTCAACAAATGAACAGCTTGAGCGTGTCTTTATTTTGTCCTTCGTGCCAAGTGGCAGTTCTTCAACGAACAGCTTGTGCATTTTTCTCCCCAGTTGAAGTGGCAGTTCTGTAATGAACGGCTTGTCAGTAGCCTCCCCAGTGTCGTCAGTGGCAAGTTCGGCAACAACCCGAACAGCTGACATTTACTTTTTACCTTTTTGTTTCCTGTCGTCAGTGGCAAGTTCGGCAACAACCCGAACAGCTGGCATTTACTTTTTATCTCCTGTCGTCAGTGGCAAGTTCGGCAACAACCCGAACAGCTGACATTTACCTTTTACCTTTTTGTTTCCTGTCGTCAGTGGCAAGTTCGACAACAACCTGAACAGCTGGCATTTACTTTTTATCTCCTGTCATCAGTGGCAAGTTCGGCAACAACCGGAACAGCTGACATTTACTTTTTACCTTTTTGTTTCCTGTCGTCAGTGGCAAGTTCGGCAACAACCCGAACAGCTGGCATTTACTTTTTATCTCCTGTCGTCAGTGGCAAGTTCGGCAACAACCCGAACAGCTGACATTTACTTTTTATCTCCTGTCGTCAGTGGCAAGTTCGGCAACAACCCGAACAGCTGACATTTACTTTTTATTTCCTGTCGTCAGTGGCAAGTTCGGCAACAACCCGAACAGCAGGCATTTACCTTTGTTTCTTGTCGTCAGTGGCAGTTCGGCATTAACCCGAACAGCTGACATTTATCCCCAGTGAACCATGTTCCCCAGTAAAGTCGGATCCCGTTTCTTTAACGAACCCGGGTATCCCTTTGTCTCTTTTTTCCCCCCAGTCGGGTCTTCTCTGCCGTCTTTGCATTCACACTTGCATTACGAGCATCTGCAGCATTGCATGCATACATTCATAGCATTTTCAATTCGAGAAAAATATTTAGTCAAAAATGGTGTACTTTATATTTAAGTCTCTTCGACCCGCCAATTTCAAAATTTCACTTTCAATCTCCGGGGCGAAGAAACTTAAATAGGGGCATCTGTCATACCCCATTTTTTGACTCATATTTTTCTTAGTTCACTATCATATTATTATTTCTCATTTCATTTATAATTTATAATTTTTCTTATTTTTATTTACCTTTTGTTATTTTTATCTTCATTTTTAGATTTTTATTTATTAGTGTGTACCACCATCATCATTACTACCATTATTATTAATGTCATACTATTGCTATGGCATTTTTCTAATATTATTATTATCCCCTTTTTTGTTAATAATGTATTATTTATTATTATCATTATTTTTAATTACTAATATTATTAACCTTTTTCATCATTTTATTATTTTTACTATTATCATTTCTATTTTTTATCATTCACCATCTTTGTTATTTGCATCATTCATCATTATCATTATTGTTTTTATTATTTATTTATTTTTATCTTTTATTTTATTTTAAAGAAAACAAAAATTCAAAAAAGGGGAGTTCGCACTGCGAAATAACCTTCGCACTGCGAACTCTGCGAAATTTCTGCAGATTTTGTATTTTTTGATTTATCTTGCTTTTGTTTTCATTTTAGTTATTGTTATTATTATCTATTATTGTTATGATCATCAATTGTGGTTGATTGACTGCACAAAGCAAGGATTAAGGTGTGACATTAAAGGTTGAGGAAAGAAGGATTTTCTTCCAACCTAGCATGTGCTCAAGCAAATTGGCTGCCCTTAGTCAGCTCTTGTCCCTCCCAATTGACCTATCATCCAACCTGAGCTTGCCAGCCAGCTGCTTGATCCCTTTCCTTCCTTCTTTCTCCACCAAAACCAATCAAACTCAAGTGGTTTTGCTTGCAAAAAAAGCTGTTTGATGTGCCCTGTTTTCAGCTGGATTTCTCCTCCCACACACCAGCCCACATGCTCTTTTTGCTTCCCCCAATCTCTCTGTACATGGCAGTACACGTTTTTATTGCTTGACCTTCCAAGATTGCAAGGATTGATCCCAAGAATCACACAATTTGCAGCTGCCCTGTTTTTTCAGTTTTTCTCATCATTGCATTCTAGAATCAGCTGCATTTGTGGCTGAAATCAGTCAAGGTCTTGGCCCTTGGCACAAGGCAAAGTAACTTCTATCCTTTAGCATTAAATGCAAAGTAATTTAGCCTGGATTTAGCCCACAAATCAGCTGGGTTCTATAGATTTTTCCATCATTGCATAGATTTGGTTTTTGGCCTATAAAAGGGAATGCAAGGCATAAGGATCGCAGACCAGAAAAACAGTCATATACATTCAATACACACGAAATTTACACTTGAAAATACACTACATTGCAGCATTGAGAGAGTTCAACTCAAAGCAAAACCAATTAGAGTTATTTGTCCATAACCTCTAATCAATCAAGCAAGCCACTTCCTACCTCTTGCACAAGCATTGCTAGGAGTTCTGTAAGTATCCTAAAGTCCCTATATTTCATTTTGTTTGCTGTTTGCATCATCTGTTTTGTTTAATTTCATTTTGTGCAAGAAAACCCCTTTTGAAACTCAAAAGGAATCTCAAAGTGGCAAAGCATCAAAACTGAGTTTTTGTACTCCTTTTCTCCCAAATTTGCAAAGCTTTTTAACCCCATTTAGGTTCTGAAGCTTGCTTAGGAGCAGTTTCTGAACTTCTGTTCAGAAACAGCTTCTGAGTTCAATTTTTCGCATACTTCACAGAGCAAAGTTAAGTTCGCAGTGCGACCACATCAGAACCTGACTTTGCAGAGCCAAGTTCTGGTTGCTCTGCGAAGTATGTTAAACTCAGAACATGAATCAGGTTTCCAAAGGCCAAATTTTTGAGGTTCCAACCCTTGATTCAGAACCTAAAGAGGGTAAAAAATCTTTTTTTGTTCAAACCACATCAATAATATTGCATGTCTTTGGGAATTTCTCAAGTTCGTGCGATTTAATTTTGAGTAACTTGCAAAACAAGTTATGTTCTTAAATTTTCAAAACCAAGGTTGAGCAATAAGCTAAGTTCTTTATTTTCAAAACAAAACTTGAACAACAACGTTGTTCATGATTTTCAATCCAAACGTGAACTTGAGCCAAGCTTGCTCACTCTTTTTAAACCAAACTCAAATCGAGCCGAACTTGTGCGTTTTCCAATTTATGCATGTTTTATGATTTTTGTTCATCATTCAAACTTGAATAAACACTTGTTTTTGAGTTTCAATAACTTAAACAACAAGTGATGTTCATGATTTATGATAAACTCGAACAACAAATTTGTTCATTTTTTTTACAACTTTCCTCTTAAATTTCCAACCAAGTGTTTTGTCCCTTTGAGATTATCTTTGAGTTTCAACAAAACAAAACTTGAATGAAAAAGGAATGGCTTGACGTATGTCTCCCCAAACCTCGGTTGCACGAATGCGTGACGTATGTCTCGTCGTTCGGGTAATCGTCATTCCACCTTCGATGCGTCTAGCACGCTTAACCTTTCTTTGGTCCCCCGTGGCCGTTTTAACCTTTTTTTGGCCCTCGTGGTCAATCCGAACCTTTCGCGCCTTTGCGCGTTTATTTTAATCTTTCGCGCCTTGTGCGAGTTCATCGCCTTCATGTGTGCCCGTCTTTTATTTTTAACCTTTTACGCCTTGTGCGAGTTCATCGCCTTCATGTGCGTCCGTCTTTTATTTTTAACCTTTTACGCCTTGTGCGAGTTCATCGCCTTCATGTGCGTCCGTCTTTTATTTTAACCTTTCGCGCCTTGTGCGAGTTCATCGCCTTCATGTGCGCCCGTCTTTTATTTTCAACCTTTTACGCCTTGTGCGAGTTTATCGCCTTAATGTGCGTCCGTCTTATTATTTTCAAAACTTTTACGCCTTGTGCGATTTCCATCGCCTTGATGTGCGTTCGTCTCTTTTATCATTTAAACATTTTACGCCTTTGTGCGTTTTCAAATCTTTTCGTAATTAAAACGAACCAACATACAAACTTTTTCTACCAAAGAACTACGTACGCTTTGAATTCTCCGACTACCGGGAGATACGTAGGAGCAGGACTCATGTCTTGTCAAGCCCATTAATAAAAACTTTCTTTTTCCCCTCTATCGTACTTTATCTTTTTCCCTTTTTATCATATTTTCTTTTTCCCTTTATTATATTCAAACATGCAAGTAAAACTTTGGAAACATTTTAAGCCTAAGCCGACTAAGAGGTTCCCGTTGAGTACAACGGATGTGAGGGGTGCTAATACCTTCCCCTCGCATAATCGACTCTCGAACCTAAAATCTCTTTTTTAAGGTAATTTCGAACTTTTTTCCTTTTCTCCCCGAAAAATTAAAAGTTCAGTCGTGATTTAAAATTAGTGATTCAACGCTTCTCAATAGCTTGACATCCGAAATTCGACGCGGCAGTTATCACCCTTGCGAAAAATAAAGTTGAAACAAAGCAATTTGGATCAAGAGTTTAATGAGAATTATTTAGGATAACCCGAGTTCTTTTCTTGGGTGGAATAATTCTTGACCAGATTTAACTTACCTCTCAATGTTAGGTAAGTACCATTTCTAATAGTCTGATAGTATAGGTTATTAAAATTGAGATTTCAGGCAATATGTTAGAACCTTGGGTAACTTCAAGGAGAAATTCCATAGTGGATTAGGGTAGCCCAATGTTTCTATGCGAGCTATTGTGCAACCCTTATTTGTCGTAACTAGTTACTTACATGAGGCTCAGAATGAGTCGAGTAGGTCTATGACGACTTGGTCAAATATATATATATATATATATATATATATGGTGATATAATACTACAGCTCCTCCACCTAGTAATTTAGTGTTAGTTTGGTAAAATATGTTATGAGAAGTGATAAAAACAAGTGAGCATGACATTGATTTTACTGCTGCATAAGTGATATGTTGATGAATTTTTACTTGACGACAATATAGGCAAACTCTTATGACATTCTTCTTCTTATTTTTTTTTTTAGAGAATTATTCTTATTCTTGTGTTATGGCTAAAGTTAACGTGTAAATGTGTATTTATTTGACAATGCATACGTGTATGATAATACTTAAGCATCGAGCATGTTTCCCAAAATGACCCCAACAATAAAAATTAAGCACTTGATATCAAAAAATTGATTTTTAGACAACTTGGATTTCTCTTGGGCATCTTGGTGTCTCCCAAAACTCTGAGTATTTTAAGATGGAAATACTTAGTGCAAACATAAATTGTTCAAGGTATAGTATAAAAAGATATTAACCTCAGAGGGACCGATGAACTTTAGCTCTCTACAACTTTCCAATAGAAACTTGTTTGCAAGAAAATAAAATAAATCATTTGTCACAACAATAAAATAAAAGTTAAATTTTTGGAAAAACAGTTAAAAAGACTTAAAAATTCTCAAAGTTAAAAGCGTGGTTTAAACAAAGATTCAATTATGACAGAGCTTTACTATGATATACAGAGCTATAACTTTCCTGGCAACCTGGTGGCCATTGGGAGTGTTGTGCACTCAGCCTTCATGTTAAGCACGTGAAGACGTCCGTGTAGTACCCTAATTTTGTCCAAGTCTTGTCTTCAAAAAAATAATCATCATCATCATGCAAAATAAAAAAAATCAATTTTCATTTCTTTTTTTAAAATAATAAAAAAAGTTTTATTATTATTTATTTATCTTTATTATTATTATTATTATTATTATTATTATTATTATTATTACTTTTATTATTATTACTTTTATTATTATTATTATTATTATTATGTTTGTTTTTCTCAAAAAAAGAAAGAAACATGTGCAAAGAAAAAAAACAAAGTCAAGTTACAGCCAGCACACCCTTCGTTTCCGTTTTCTTTCTTTTCTTCTTTGTCAAGAAAGTCAAGGAAAACTGCAGACCTTCTCCTCTGTTTTTCCAGCACCTCCAGCTTGCCTTTCCTTGCCATTTGCTTTATCAAAACCAGTCAAGGAATACTGCAAGCTGCTGCTCCTGTTTCTGCAAGTTGCTGCCCTGTTCCAGCACATCCTTTCCTTTCCATTTTCTTCCATTTTTCTTTGTCAAAGAAGGCTGCAAGCTGCTGCCCCTGCAAGCAGCGCCCCTTCTTCCTTGTTTTCTCCCAACCTCTGCACAAAGCAGCACCCCTCTTTTCCTGTTTTTCTTCCCCTAATCTACAAGAATCAACCCAAAAGCAACCTCTACACAGAACAACACCTTTCCTTTCCATTTTCCATCAACTTCTGTCAGAACTCAGCCCCTAGTTGTCCAGAATTAACCAAAGTCTTCACCAAGATCACAAGGCAAGGTCACTTCCTTCCCTTTTCATTAAATGCTAACCAAAGTCTTTGCCATAGCACACAAAAAAGCCCAGCTTTCAAGGGATTTTCATGATTACAAATGATCACAAAATTGCCTATACAAGAGGCACGAAAATCAGAAGAAAGGAGAAATTTTTAGAGGAATTTTTAGAGCAAAAAACAGGAGGAATTTTGAGAGCAAAAACATAGAGGATTTTTGGGGAGCAGAATCTGAAAACCAAGAAATAGCAAAATCACATATCAAAACCTTTGAAAAGAAAGAAGCTCTGTTTTTCTGTTTTTTTCTTTACAAACCACCACAAACAAATCAAACAGAATCAAAACAGAAACTAAATCACAAGAAACATCATACAAAGAGAGAATAATAGTAGCAAAACACCATTGTTGTTATTGTTCATCTTCTCCATCACTTCCATCTTCAAGAAACCACAACCATCCAAAAGCCCCTTTCATTTTCTTGCATCTGAAGCTTTGGCTAGGAATTTGTAAGTATCTTGAACCTTCTTATCTCTTTTTTGCATTCTGTTTGCATTCTGTTCTGCTGTTCCTGCATTATTTTTCTGCATTTTTAGTAATCTTTAACTCATTTTTGCACTAAAAACATCATTCAAAAACCCAAAAAAATCACAAAGATTACAAATCACCAAAACAGAAATGGATTGCTTCTTTTTCTTACTGTTTTCAAACATTTTTTACCCCTTGAGGTTCTGAAATCAGAATCAGAAGCAGCTTCTGAACAGTACTTCAGAAGCAGCTTCTGAACAGTGCTTCAGAAGCAGCTTCTGAACAGTGCGTCTGATGGTCAACAAAAGTCAGCGTCTGAACAGTGCATCTGATGGTCAACAAAAGTCGGCGTCTGAACAGTGCGTCTGATGGTCAACAAAAGTCAGCGTCTGAACAGTGCGTCTGATGGTCAACAAAAGTCAGCGTCTGAACAGTGTGTCTGATGGTCAACAAAAGTCAGCGTCTGAACAGTGCTTCTGAACCCCAGAGTCTGAACAGTGCTTCTAAAACCCAGAGTCTGAAGTCAGCTTCTGAAGGCTTCGCATAGCAAAATTCTGGTCGCTCTGCGACGGTAGCAGACTCAGCTTCTGAGTTTCAGCTTCTGAAGGTTTCGCAGAGCTAAGTTTAGGTTGCTCTGCGACCGTAGCAGAACTCAGCTTATGAGTTTAAGCTTCTGAAGCTAGCTTATGAGGTTTTGAAGTGAGGATTCAGATTCTGAAGGGGCTGTTTACTCATTTTATTCAAAAATACGAAAGCATAAAAAACAATTTTCTTTTTCTTTTTTGTGTGAGTGAAAAAGGAAAACTTGGGTAGACACCCGACGCTTCCCCGAATATTCGGAAACGAGGTAGACACTTCGCTTTCGGTTGAATATTCGTCCTCCATTTAAAATCAATCTCAACCCACCAAAATTTATTTTATTCACGCCCATGCGCGTTTTCATACGGATACCATCGCCCAAGTGCGAGTCCGTCCTTTTTAAGCAAACTTTTTTCGCCCAAGCGCGACTCAATTGATTTTACAATTAAAATCAATCAACACACAAACATTTTCTAACAAAGAACTACGTAGCTTTGAATTCTCCATCGCACTAGGAGATACGTAGGAGCAAGATCAAACTCTTGTCAAGCACACTAACAAAAAACTCATTTTTGGTCATTTAAAGCTTTTTTCTCTTTTTTTTATTATTATTTCTTTACAAACATTTTTCATGAAACTAACACAATTGAACGCTAAACTAACTAACGGTTCCCATTGGGTACAACGGATGTGAGGGGTGCTAATACCTTCCCCTTGCATAACTGATTCCCGAACCCGAAATTTGGTTACAATGACCTTGTTCTCGTTCTCAAAGGGGTTTATCGACGTTCCCCTTTTCAAAAACAAAACTTCGGTGGCGACTTTACTGTTTAGCGAGCGCTTTCCGCCCGAACATTTTTTCCGCCACTTCAGTCCGCTAGGAGTACAATCACATAACTTAGTATGCAACATTGCTGGGTTAGGTCATCAACATTTCCCACTGAAGTGTTATTTTGCTGAACATTTGGCCTATGACAAGAGTCCTAGTTAGATCTTAGCACTTAAAAGACTCCTCCGAGATCTAGTACTCATGCAAAATAGTCTCTCTTGTTCGCTTCACCTCTCGATGCATAAGGATTAACTCATATCAAACAAACATGTTCCATTCCCTTACTATGCCGGTCTCAGGAACTATATAATTGAAAGCAAAAGAGATCAAGTTTTACTTTCAAATATTTTGAGTTAAATCAGTTTGTTTGAAAGAAGTGTGAAGCTATAGCTTTATAAAACTTAAGCAACGAATATGAACCTCGCCATGTCTAAACCACAAGAAGGGGTTTAGCTCATGGTGAGTTGAACCTCAGAGATGAAGATGAAATAAACCATAAATGAAAACATGAAAAGCTAAATTAATAGATTGAATATAGCCAGTACAAGATTACAATCCTTGAAGGAGAGTGGTAAGCTAAAAGCATCACCAAGTAATCCTAACTCTAATTCTCTAAAAACTAGCACTCATGCTCATCTATGGAGAAGATGAGATGGAGTAAGAACTCTAAAGGTGTTAACTATAGCTGGAACTTGGCCTCTCAATTCACTATGCAAATTTTCGGACCCTTGGCACTAACATGTGGTTGTCCTTTTACAGTACAAGGCCAATCACTACCAGTTGTATCCTTTGGTCATTTCCCCTTGAGCTTACCTTATCTTATTCTACCTACTCTAGGCATATTCTCTTATATTCCTCGTACTCCAATCATTGGCGCCAACTCATAATTCTTAACGAAGTGGTCCCACTGGTTCGTACTATTGTACGACCCGGCTAGCGATCCAGGATGTTGCATCTTTCTATATCCTCAACGAAATATCCTAATCCACGTTGCAGATTCCCAGATCTCCAATGCTAATTCTCATCTTGTTTCATCAAACATCCACAACAAACATTACTACTGCAAAATGATTAAATAACACTAAAAATTAACTAAAACTATAAAATCCTAAATAGTCACTGATTAGATGTTCTAGGTCATGCATTCACTCAATTTCTCATTCATTATGGAGGATAAGTGCAACGTGTTAACCAACTATTTTGCCGGTTATCACACCTCAAAATTACACATTTACCCCATGCATAAGTATATGGTTAATACGTAAAATAATTCATGTAATTTAGGCGATGTCTGAAAATAGCCCCTATAAAAGAAAAAACGCAAATTCCACCCCTATAATTTTGGATTCTTCATATTTTATGCTCACACTTTTAAAAACTATTTGGGGAAAGTTTGAAAACAATGTATGTAAAAGGTCATAATGTCTGAAAATAGCCTCTATAAAAAATTAAAATATGAAAAATCCAAAATTATTGGGGTGGGACTTATGCTTTTTCTTTTACTAGGGATGTTTTCAGACCTCGCCGAAATTGCAAAGGCTATTTTAGGTATTAACCCATTCATATATGATGTAAGATAACATTTAAGTGTGCTTTAAGGTTTCCTAAAGATACAATAGGGATCCTGATTGCCAATCTTTAAGGCGGTAAATACTATTAAAATGTTTGGTCAGGTATATTTGAAAGCACAAATATTTAAATATATAATTCCGATGCACTTTTATTGAAATAAGATTTATCACGTTTTATTGTGAACTGACATTTTGAAATTTTTGAACTATAAAGTAACCAATTTTTTAAATTGGGAACCCACATTTTATTGAAATTATTAAAAGCAGAAACAAATTATTGTTTATCTATTTTTTTTTATTCTCATGTGCTTTTTTGATTAAAAATAAATCTCAAAATGACATTGTTTTAAGCCTCATATTTTTTTCTTCTTCATTTTTTAAAAATGATAAGAAACGATGTTGTTTTGACTTCGATCAAACTCAAATCCTTATTTTTCCCTTCCTGATACAACCCTTCTTCCTTCCTTCTTTGCAGATGCTACCAAAACTCTTTGTTCCTTCTTCTATACGCCACTCCTCTATCACCCTTCACATTTCTTCTTCTTCAATGACAAGAATAATATAACAAATATAACAAAAATTCTTATATTTTTTAATAACAACAACAATATAACATTATTATAAGAATATTTGTTTAAGAGTATAATTGGAATAACAAAAATGACAGCCCAAAATCCCCTATTCTCTTTATATATTGTATAGATACAATTTTAAATAAAAAATATGTTTTTTTACTCAATTTTCATATTAGTTAATACCATTTCAAACCTACTTAATGTGTTATCACGCTTGGCTCAAAATTAATTACAAGAAAAATAAAGTTGAAACCAAGCAATCCGGATCAAGTGTTCAATGAACTCCACCAAGGATGAATTATTAAGGAGAACCTGAGTTTTATTCATGTGAGAAATAATTCTTGATCAGACTTTACTTACCTTTTGGCCCCGGATTACCAGAGCCCATTTTCTCTGAGAATCGGAGGGTTAACTCTAAAAAAGAATAAATAAATAAATAAAGTTGCATAAGTTTACAAGAACTACTATAGAAAATGAACAATTGCATCTCTAACAATATTAAACAGGATTCAAATGTCAATAAAAAAGAATTACTATTGTCATACCTCATTTTTGATCCAATTTCGATTCATTTTCGCTCGTCTTTCAAAACCGGAAATTTTCATCGTTTCAGACGAAATTTCGGCAGAGAGGTATTTTAAAATACCTCATTTTTGTTCCGAAGGCGACCATTTTATTATTATCTTTATTATTGTCTTTATTTTTATTTATTTCATTTTTTTTAATTTTTTTATTATTAGTATTTTCTTTTTATTTTTTTATTTTTTTCATTTTTATTTTCATTTTTTATTTGTTTTTTGTTTTTTTTTTGTTTTTTATTTTCAGTCATTTTTGGTTCAGATATCAGAGGGGCATTTTTGTCCATTTTTTCCAAACCCTAATATTTTGTCCTATAAATAGTACATTTATTGTACTATTCATGGACCCCAAGAAAAAGTCAGAGTCAGAGTCACCAACAGTACAATCCGGCCACCAGAGAAAACTCTCAGGCCACCACAAACCACCAACAGAACCACCACAAAAATCAAAATCAAAGAAAATCATCATTGAATCAAAATCACAGAAAATCATCACCGAATCCAAATCCACACAAATCATCATAAATCCGAAACCAATCATCACCAATCTGAAACAAACACATCACTAACCAAACCGATTCCACACAAGAATAAAACAAAACCAACAGAAGAGCCCAAACGGAACCAAAAAACTTAAAGGTAGTTTTCGAATTTTTTTTTTTTCAAATCTAGATCAAGCCCTTTTTAACAAGTATTTTGAAAATCTAAGTTCGGATTCGGTTAAACAAGGAAAAAGGATAGTAGAAAACATAAAAATATTTTGAAAAAAAAAGCAATTTTTTAATTCCGGCACAGTGGCGCCGCCGTCTAGGCCGGCGGCCACCGCGCCGGAAAACTGTTTCCGGCCGTAGGCAGTCTAGAGAGAAGGGAGAGGTTGTTTTCAGAGAGAGGGGGAAGAGAGAGAGAGAGGGAAGAAGAAGAATGAGGTTTTCTGAAGCAAAAACGTTTAAGTACCCCTCCCAGGCCCAATGCAAACCCACGACCCATTCTGCCTTCTCCCCTCTTCTTCTCTCAGTTACTTCCTACACCCCCTTTCTACTCCTACACCACCCCTTTCTTTTTTATTTTAATTTTCTTTGCTTTTTGCTTATTTCTTGCACTTTTTTTATTTATTTTTCTTTACATTTTTATTTCCATTTTTGCTTTTATTACTTTCTTCCATTTTATTTATTTTTATTTATTTATTTATTTTTGCCATTTTTTTAATTAGCACTAGTTTATTTTTAATGCATTTTTCTTTCCTTTTTAGTTTAGTTTATTTTCATTATTTATTTTCTTGCACTTTTATTTATTTTCCAGCACTTCATGCATTTTTTTATTTATTTATTTTTATGCAACATATTTATTTATTGTCTTGCATATCATGCATTTTTATTTCCTTATTTATTTTTATGCAACATATTTATTTAATGTTTAGCATCTCATGCATTTTATTTTTACTTTCTAACACATTTATTTATTTTGGCGCATTTGCAATTTTATTTTTATTTATTGTTTTTTCATTTTTATTTTATTAGAATGTATTTAGGGACAATGTAAATATAAATGAGAATATTCCACCGACACACACATTTATTTATTCCGCTTTATGTCTAAAACGATAAATGCAAAATTAATGACCGTCTCCGAGGAAAAGGACCCTCATTTGATCCAACGTCATTTTGAGGGATCCGACGCGTTTTGGTTTATCTCAGCATACCTTAGCTTTTAGACCTTAGGAATTAATCAGAATTTTCAAAAAAAGTCAAATAGTCAAAAATCAAAAAACATTTCATATAATAAAAAATCCCCAAAAAATCAACCTTGGATTTCAAACCAAGTGACTTTTCTTTCTTAATCAAATTTTAATCAACTTTAACTATCTAAACTTTTTCTTCAATTAAAATCAAACAAACTCACATTTTTACTCTTCTATGTCTTTTCTGCCTCTTATCTTCTCGAAAACATTTTCAAAACTTTAAAATCAATCATAACAAATCATTCGGCTTTTTACCCCGAACTACGTGATTTTGATCCCGCTCGGGTACGTAGGCAAAAGACTTTGTCTTTCCAAATCAATAAAAATAACAAAAACATTTTTCCTTTTTAACTCATCATTTTAGTCCTTTTACACTTTGGCATTTATTTACAAAACAAGTAATTAATTTTGCATAAAGATAAATAAAAACGAGAGGTTCCTATAGAGTACTATAGACGTTTAGGGTACTAATACCTTCCCTTTGCGTCACCAACCCCCGGACCTTTGATTTCTAAAAAATAGGGCTTTTCGAACTTTCTCCCTTTTCCTCGAAAAAATAAAAGATCGGTGGTGAACTTAAAATTGCGAGTCAACGCTAACTAATAGCTTGATATCCAAAAATCACCGCTACAACTATAAAAAATGAAAAATTGAATCTAAAATAAAAAACAACTACCATGAATACTTCTTGTGTAAGTTTGAATTAGTGTAATTATGAACTTTTGTAATTATGAACTTGTGTAACTATGAATTTGGATAATTATGAACATTGTAATCGTGAACTTGAGTGAATATGATATCGTATAATTATGAGCCCGTGTAATTGTGAGTTTGTGTTTTTTTTTATTATTTGAATGTGTGATCTTGTGAAAATGTGACACTTACCAACTCCCCCAACTTAGAACTTTGACACTTATCAACTCTACCCTAAGTATTTTTCGCCAAATCACGTAATGAGATGAAAATTTGCTTAAAAACTTTAACAGAAATCAGGTTTTCAGCAAAAACAAATCACACCAACAACCAAACTTAATTCATATCAACGTCCGCAATAACTATAACACAGAAGCTATTGTCATAAACCTTCTTGACAAGGTATTGACTTATGAGCTCTTCATCTGATGGATAGTTTAAAAAATAATCCGGAAATTTGACCTTTTCGTTTTCCTTTTTTGTTTAGAAACATTCTCACTTGATCCCATCCTGCACAAAAATCCTCGGTTTCATCAAAGAAGCAAGTTTAAAACTAAGTAGAATAAAAACAAAGATAATTTTTTTAATTTTTAAGTCTTGATAAAATGAATGTGCCAGACCAACCTATTAAAATTTAAAAATGGAGAGAGGTGTGATGAGAAAGAGATAAAAAACTTTGGCTGAATGATGTAACACAAAATGCGGGAAAGGGAATAGAGTGAATGATGTGAGAGACAATTTGTTTTGATGAAATTGATGAAGTTATTGAGATGCAAGAATACAAAACTCCTAAAATACTAATCTTTTAGGTATGAAAAATTTTCCTCATAAGGAAATTTGGGAAGGGTTAAATGTTTCATGCTTTTAGAAGTGTGTATTATATTGTAAGTTCATGGTTTAGTATGTCAAAAGTTGAAAATTGTGATATGATGATGATGAAAA
The DNA here is from genome assembly GCA_018208015.1 of Medicago ruthenica. Lineage (NCBI taxonomy): Eukaryota > Viridiplantae > Streptophyta > Magnoliopsida > Fabales > Fabaceae > Medicago > Medicago ruthenica. The sequence continues at coordinate 92,938,001 of CM031377.1, read as the reverse complement.
GAAAACATAATAATAATAATAATAATAATAATAATAATAATAATAATAATAATAATAATAATAATAATAATAAATAGGTTAAATAAGTTAATTGTCCTACATAATTTCTATAAAAAAAAGTCTTACTTTTTAGTCCTAATAAAATTATCTTTCAATCTGTTTTATTCTTAGTGTTTTATTGTTAAGTCGACGTATATTATTGAATGTCATTTTGCAAGATGTTGAGAACCTTATAAAAAGTCCATCCACAAAAAAATGAGATCAAAATTTGATTTCTAGGTCTAGATTTTCATCACTTTTAAATTAATTGTTTGCGTTAAAAAAGTTTATATTTGATTCATCACATATTAAAAAGTTTTAAATTATATGTAAAGAAACTTTTTATAATGTTTTTTTTAATAAAAACTTTTAATGTTACTAAAGCCCCCAGTTCCTCCTTCCATATGCCTCTACTCCATTAATCCTTCACATTTCTTCTTCATCAAAGATGTCTACTAATCTAAAATGATTTTTGAAATAATCAACTTTTTCATGAAATGCAATGAAATCTCACTTTGATAAAGAAATTTGGTTTATATTCATGGTATCGTTAAGAACAACCAAAAAGTTTGAACTCAAGAAGTATTTGAACATATTCGATTTATTTATATCATAAAAGTGAGCTTGATTTCTTACAAATCTGGACACTTTCAAGTACTTTCACAATTTGAAATTACAAAAATTTAAACCACGTTGATGTTAACTAAATTTACGGTCAAAAGTTGCATTTAAATTTAAGACATGAATATAAACAATAAATGTCATTATATATGATGTGCTTTCAATCATTTTGCATATTTGCTTGCTTCCCATCCCTTATGAAGAAATTGGATTGTCCTCTCCTCGGTCCATGTCATATTTTCCTACATGAACCTAAAAAGTAGGTCTAAATGGCATAATAGGTGACGTGTACATGTCCAACAAGATTTGTTTAGAAAATTGAAATTCAATTACCTAATAAGAATAAAGAGTTTTCTGGATATTTTTCGCTAGATCGCTTAGCGAGATGAAAATTTGCTTAGAAAGATTAACAGAAGTCAAGTTTTCTGCAAAATAAAATTACACCAACAACCGAACCTAAATCATATCAACTTCAGCAATAACTTTGGTGAATATGTTTTTCTGGAAAAATATAGGAATAAGGATTTTTCTAGGTTTTATGAGCTTTTATTGGTGAAGGAGGATTTTGAGGTTGAAGATGAACATTGTTCTTAATTTTATGAGCTTTTCTGGGTTTTATAATGATTAATCTTCATAGACCCATTTCTATTCTATTTTTCTTGTTATTAACATGATTTTTAAATACTAAAAATAAAATAATTGCCACTTGGATGCCACGTATACATGTTTTACACAATCAACACATGCTACGTATGATTAAAAGTGCCAAATCAGCAAGAAAGTGGGCTCAGAGACTATTTTAAAAAATAAATTTTTTTGTAGGGATTGATTTCAATTTTTTTTGCATGGACCAAAAGCCAAACGACCCATATTTGCAGGGATCATTTGTATATTTTAGCCTAAAACGAATGTACAATACCAACCTATTAAAGTTTGGAAATAGAGTGAGGTGTGATATGAAAAAAAATTTGGTTGAATGATATAACTAAAAAGCAAAAAAGCGAAGACAGTGAATGATGTGAGAGACAGTTAATTTTGATGAAATTGATGAAGATATTGAGTTGCCAAAATACAAAAAAAAAAAAAAAGTAAATACTGATCTTTTAAGTATGAAAAATTTGGATCATAAGGAAATTTGAGGAGGGTTCAATATTTTATGCTTTTAGAAGTGTGTATTATGCTGTAAGAGCATGGTTTAGTATGTCAAAAATTGAAAAATTGTGAAATGATGATGATGAAGAAAAAAAAAATATATACTATATATAAAGAAAATAGGCTTAAAATACACGAGTTTGGGCAGACTTTTTCATTATCTATTTTACCCTTCATTTAAACTATTTTATACTTTAATAATATTATTTTAAATTTTAATTAAAAAATGAACCATCAATCTCGTCATTTAGGGCACAAAGCCCTCCAAAAGAGCACAACACCCTCCAGAAGGGCCAAAAAGGTCCTAGGCGAGCCCACTAAGGGCGCCGCCTCTAAAAGCTTCTAGAAGTCTTTAAAAGCCTCTAGAACAATCTAAACGTGACTTTGGGCCCAAGTTTTTTGGGGCCTAAGTCACGGAAAACCAGTCCCAAAGAAGGCTATAAATAACCCCCTTGAGAGCATTATCAAGGCATCACTTAAACAGTTCTAAACCCTAGTTTTAGAGATTGTACTCACTGCAAGTACAGTTGGCGCCCACCGCGGGGCCTCGGTAAAACTAACATAGGGCGCACTTCTAAACCGTAATCCTATTTTGCGATTTAAAACCACTTCTTAATGGTAATACTATTATGCGATTTGGAACCACTTCTACATCGTGAAATTCTGGCCAGGCAATAAACAGAGTTACCAGGTTCTGAACCAAACAGGTTCTGAAACAATATGCAGGGCACAACAACTTGCTAAAACAGAGCACACATAAACACAATGCAAAGCAAGAAAATAAAGTGCATGAAAGTAAAAGGCACAGAGGTTTGTTAACCCAGTTCGGAGTAAACACCTCCTACTCTGGGGGATACCAATCCAGGAAGGAAATCCACTATTGGATTTAATCCTTAAGACTCAGACACTGACTCCCAGTTCTTATCCCAAGCAATTAACCTCCACCTAGTCAGACTTCTACCCAACTCTGAGTAATAGAATCCACTATCTTCCTATTAAGCAACTGAAACCCAGTTACTGAACCCCTTAACTATAACACTCTGTTTTTAAGAAAACTTCAAAAACACAAAGACTTCATTCGTACCTAAAGGCTTAGAATGAATTACAACTCAATCAAAACACCTAAACCAACTCTAACAGAGTGGTGCACAATAAAGCTAAAAGCTTAAAATACTAAGACTCAATTTTCTGATCTTAAACTCTATAAATTCGTAAGTTGAATAGCAGCAGCCCTCCTCCTTATATAGCCTTCAGTCTTGCAGCATAAATAACAAACTAATCTTCTGAATTGATTTGTTACTGAAATAAGAATGATCCAATAAGGTAACAAATAAAACTGATTTGTATCTTTGAAAGATTTATAACAGAAAATACGAATTTCATATCTTTGAACCAAATCTTCAATAAAATCTTCTCCAAATAAATCAGCATTCTAGAAGCCATATACGTGGATAAATCTTCAATAAATCTTGCAAAGATTCGCACAGAAATAACTTGAAAATAACCAGCTTCTGATGAAGTCAACAGAAGTCAACGCTGGCATCAAAACCTGAATCAGCTTCTGAAGTGCTACAGTGCTTCTGATGAGGCATTCAGCTTCTGATGTAAAATTTAGCTTCTGAACAGCTTCAAATGAGAAAACTTCCAACTAAAGAAATGTTCTACCTATGGAGATGCTTCTACTCAACACTTTGGTTTTTCCAAAACATGCAGCCAACACCACAAGACTCAACACATCGTAACCCTAATTGCAATTTGGAAGCACCAAACCCATCATCATCACGATGACCGAGCAAGACGATCCCAATGCCATGGAGACGATGAAGGCGCAGATCCAACAACTTCTTGATCACAACGAAGCCCTTCAAGCTTCCATGGAGACCATCCAACGGTAGCAAAACGATCGCGACGAATCCCAGCAGGGCGAGTTGGACGAGTCAGACCCCCAACCGCTCTCGGATGAAATCTAGAATACACCCGTTCTAGAAAATTTCAAACCACCGTCACTAGCGTCTTTTGATGGCAAGAGCGACCCCATGGAACATGTCACCGCGTTCAATACCCAGATGGCCGTCATCGGCGCCGCCAATTCTCTCTAGTGCAAACTATTAGCAGGAACTTTGAAAGAAGTCGCCCTCTGATGGTACATGAATCTCCCTCAGTTCTCCATCATCGGATACCAAGACATGACACACAAGTTGATCCATCAGTTCTCCGCCAGTCAACACCGCAAAAAGTCCTCCACCGGCCTTTTCAACATCCGCCAAGGACAGAACGAGACCCTCGGGGAATACATCACCCGCTATAATGATGCCACCATCACAATCATCAATCCCAACCAGGAGTTGTTCGTTGGAGCCTTCCAAAACGGACTACGAGCAGGACAGTTTAATGAGTCACTCTCATAGAAGCCTGTAGATTCAATGGAGGAGATCATGTCAAGAGCCGAATGCTACATCAAGGGCAAGGAAAGCAATGCAGAAAAGAAGGCTAGATATTCCAAAGAGCACGGAATTAGTAACTCAGATAATCGTCGAAACTATTACCCGCCACCCACAAGAGATAAGGGAACCTACAAGCGCCAAGGCCCAGATAGACAATGCCCTGAACGCCCTAAGATCTTCACGCCACTTAATACTCGCCGCGACCGTATTTGGAAAGATGTTTACCACTCGAGGTTGATTCTAGACCCCCCCCCCCCAGAACCCGCTAGTCGTCAAATGGGACTGAATGAGAATGCATGGTGCAAATACCACAGAATCAGGGGCCACAAAACTAACGATTGCATCCACCTAAAACGAGAAATTAAAAATTTCATCCAAAACGGAAGGCTCAGAGGATATGTCAAAGGTAGCCGGGATGAAGGAAGGCGACACCCAGAAGAATCAAATAGAGACAGGAAGGAGGAAGATAACAAGAATGAGGAGAGGCACATTCTAAACACTATATCAGGAGGTTTTTTTTCGGCGGTGGCGAGTCCAGCGCCTCCCAAAAATGGTACATAAGACAAGTTATGTTTCTCGATGAGAGTTCCACTTTAGCATTAGAGCGAGAGCTAGATATTACCTTTTCCGACAAAGATTATGAAGGCATCATTCCCCACGATGACGACCCCAGGGTTATCACCTTACAAATATTCAATTGGGACGTCAAGAGAGTTCTCATAGACCCAGGTAGTACCGCTGACATACTTTACTACAATGCTTTTGAAGATGGGCCTTGATCCAGACCAACTACAACCCTTCAGAGGTACCTTGGCTGGATTTACAGGGGAGCAGGTGCATGCCTGAGGATACATCACCTTGAAAACCACTTTTGGAGTAGGCAAGAACACTAAGACGATCCGAGTAAAATACCTGGTAGTAAATTCTCCTAACTCTTACAACATTATCATAAACCGCCCGACTTTCAACCTCTTGGGTGCAGTCGTGTCCACTAAGTTCCTCGTGATGAAATACTCATTAGACAATGGCCAGACAGGTGCAGTGCGCGGCGACCAGAAAATCGCCTGAGAATGTTATCATAACAGGTTGAAAATACAAAAAGAAAAGAAGAAGGTGAATGGCGACCAACCCCACCATGTTAACATGATAGACCTTGACCCAAGAGAAGAATGCCAGCAAGAGCGCCTCGAACCCACTGAGGATTTAAAAGAAATCCAAATAGGAGCTCAGCCCCATCAAACCACAAAAATAGGGACCTTTTTGGATCCTGCAGAAGAACAAGCCTTAGTGCTCCTTTTGAGGGAAAACATGGACCTCTTCGCTTGGCAACCCTCCAACATGCCAGGGATTGACCCTAGTATAGTTTGCCATCACCTCGCCGTGAACCCAGGAATCAAGCAGTAGTTCAGAGAAAGCGAAAGTTGGGAGAAGAAAGAAGGAAAGCAGTGGATAAAGAGGTGAAGAAATTAAAAGACGCCCGTTTTATTAGTCAAGAAGGCATCCATCAAATGGAGAATATGTGTCGATTACACAGGCTTAAACACCGCTTGTCCCAAAGATCCTTACCCCCTCCCAAGCATCGACCACCTAATTGATAATGCCTCTGGCTATAAAACTCTCAACTTCATGGATGCATACTCAGGCTATAACCAAATCAGGATGGACCCTTTGGATGCCCCCAAAACCGCATTCATGACAAACAATCATAACTACCACTATGAAGTTATGCCCTTTGGTTTAATGAACACCGACGCCACCTTCCAACGGTTGATGGATACCGCCTTCGTAAATCAGGCCGGGAGGAATCTTGAGGTCTACATTGATGATTTAGTTGTAAAAACCAACCGAGAAACGAGCCATGCAGATGATCTTATCCAGATAAGTGTTCATTCTGCGTACACGCAAAGAAGTTTCTAGGCTTCATGCTCACCTGACGAGGATAAGAACCTTATCTAGTTAAGTGCCAAGCTATCATAGACATGTGAAGTCCCTCAAGCAACAAGGAGGTACAACAATTAACAAGATGATTGGTGGAACTGTCCAGGTTCTTATCCTGTGCTGGAGACAAAGCTTTTTCAGTCTTCGCGTCGATCAAAAAGAAGGAACAATCCCAGTGGATAGATGAATGTGAAGATGCCTTCAAGAAGATCAAAGCCTTTTTATCCAATCCGCCTGTGTTGCATCGCCAAGATAAAGGAGCCATCATATTCTTATATTTGTCCATTTTGGACAACGCCATGAGCTCCGTCCTAGTCCAAGATTCAGAGGAAAGGGAGAAATTGGTTTACTTCGTCAACAAAGTATTCAAAGGAGTCGAGTTGAGATATCAGAAAATAGAATGCTTAGCCTTAGCAGTCATCATGATGGCGAGAAAATTGTGACCTTACTTCCAGAGCCACAAGGTCGTCGTGAAGTCAAACTATCCAATCAAACAAGTGCTCGGTAAGCCAGACCTCGTCAGTCGGATGGTAGCATGGGTCATCGAACTTAGCATATTTCTTAGTAGAATTTACGTCGTCCATTGAAGATGTCGCCCCACACGTCTGGCTTCTATCAAAGGACGGATCTTCCAACCTGAAAGGAAGCAGAGCCGAAATCGTACTGGAAGGACCCTGCAACCTCCTCATAGAACAATCACTCAGGTTCGAATTCAAAGCAAGCAATAATCAGGAAGAGTGTGAGGCACTCATTGCAGGAATGACCCTGGCACAAGAGATGGGCGCAGAAAATTTAAGGTCGAAAAGTGACTCCTAGCTAGTAACAAGCCAAATCACCAGAGAATATCAGTAAAAGGATGCCCAACTCACTAGATATCTAGCAAAGGTTCATAATATGGCGACCTTGTAGTACCCTAATTTTGTCCAGACAAATTAAAACCTTTTGAAAAGAAAACAAATAAATTAATCATCAATTTTCGTTTTTTCTTTTTCCTTTAAAACAAAAAAAAGAAGCTTTAATCCTCAATTTTTATTTTCTCCTTTTTCCTTAAATAAAAAAGGAAGTTTTAATCCCCAAGTTTCATTTTCCCCATTTCTCCTTAAATAAAAAAAAGAAATTTTATTATTATTTGGTTATTAATAATAGTGGGGCTGTTTATGTTTTTTTTAAAAAATATATATGCCAAGAAAATCCAAGTCAAAGATGCCATATTCCTATTTGTGTGCTACATGGTTCACCCCTTTTGCATTTTTTGAATTTTATGCCATTTCCATACAAACTCTCTATCTTCATGCATGCCCAATGAGACAAATGGCTGTTTGCTTCAGACCTGCATTGTTTCAGACCTGCATTCCTCATGTTTCTTGTGCCATTCTTGTCCAAAAGCCAGCAAAAAAACCCTAGTATGCACCTCTATAAATACCCCCTCTAAGGGAAGTGAAAAGAGGGAGAAAAAGAGAAGAGAGAGGTGCTGCAGAAAAGAGGCAAGAGCAAGAGCTTTTGTGTCTGAAACCAGAAATGGAAACCACACCCAAAGATCATAGAAACAATCTCACAAAAGTCACAAAGAAAATCTTACACAAAAACAACCACCAAAACACATAAACCATCCCAACACCAAAAAGTCACAACCACCCATAAGCCCCTTCATTTTCGTGGATACACATCTTGGTTTGGAGTGTTGTAAGCATCCTAATCCTCTTTTGTTTTCATTTTGCATTCTGTTTTGAGTTTGTAGATTTCTGCATAAACCATACATTTTTTTATAAAAGTTCATGAGCATGACTTGAGGCCAGCATATAGTCAGTTTTAGGTTTGCTTTTGGTGGGTCTAGAACTGTTAAGATGTAGTCCTCATGGCAAGCTTCGTAGTTATACTTTTATTTTCGTGTTTGGTTTAGTTTTGAGTGAGTAATCCAACTGTGAAGTTGAGAAAAAACCACAAAATCTGTGTTCTGTGTTTTATGCATTTTTTACTTTTCCTTTCAATCCATTTTTTACACAAGAAAACCATTCAAAACCTGAAAAATTAAGAGCATAGCATACAAAAATACCATTTCTTTTTACTGTTTGCAATGTCTTACTTCTGGAAGTTCGAAACCTGGGAGTTCAGAATCTGAGATTCAGCTTCTGAACTTCGCAGAGCGAAGTACTCTTTGCTCTGCGAACTCGGAGTCTGAAGAACTTCGCAGAGTGAAATCCTGACCGCTCTGCGAAATCTGGGTCTGAAAACAGCTTTTGATGCCGTTTCTGAACTCAGTCACCCGCCCTTGAATTCTGAGGTCCTGGATTTGAAAGGCTGCAATTCAGTCTCATTTCAAAATACAAAGAATCTCAATGACTTTTTTTCCATTCCGAAAATAATTGAAAATAAATTTAAATGTTCAATCGACCGAAAAAAGGAAAACTTGGGTAGACACCCAACGCTTCCTCGAATGCGGAACGCGAGATCCCCGTCTCAGTCACGTTCAAAGTATTCGTCGTTCGATTAAACTTTTAATAAAACAAAAATAATCAAAACATTTTGTTTCTTTTCTTTCGTGTAAGTGAAAAAGGAAAACTTGGGTAGACACCCGACGCTTCCTCGAATATTCGGAAACGAGGTAGACACCTCACTTTTCGGATATTCGTCCTCCGCTTAAAAATCAATCTCAACCCACTAAACTTTATTTCATCCACGCCCATGCGCGTTTTCAAATGGATACCATCGCCCAAGTGCGAGTCCATCTTTTTTTCTAAGCAAACTTTTTCGCCCAAGCGCGACCAAACCATTTTCATAAATAAAATCAATCAACACACAAACATTTTCTACAAAGAACTACGTAGCTTTGAATTCTCCATCGCACCGGGGGATACGTAGGAGCAAGATTAAACTCTTGTCAAGCACCCTAATAAAAAACTCATTTTAGTCCTTAAATCATTTTCTTTTCTTTTTTTATTCTTTACAAATACATTTCATAATAATAAGGCGATAAACATAAAACTAACACATTTTGAAAGCTAATTAATTAATGGTTCCCGTTGAGTACAACGGATGTGAGGGGTGCTAATTGTGCGCACCTCGTTTTTTTCCTCGGGAAAAAGACGCGCAGATCCCCCCGAGGTCGTCCTCGGACGCTCGGAGGGTGCCTTTGTGAAGCCGCCACCAAAGTTTTTGTGTAAAGGGAACGTTGATAAACCCTTAAGTTTTTTTTTGTTGTAAAAGGGAAACGATAATAAAACCCTTTCGACGATGAGGATAAGGATTAGGTCATCGCAACCATTGTCGGGTTCGGGAGTCGGTTACGCAAGGGGAAGGTATTAGCACCCCTCACGTCCGTTGTACTCAACGGGAACCTTCTATTTGGTTAAAGCTTGAATTGCCTTTTTTAGTGCTTTGCGTGCATGTTTATTTATGTTAAAAATATAATAAAGGGGGGGGGGGGGGGAAAGAGATAAAAACAAATGAAGAAAAAAGTTTTTATTATTATTGTGCTTGACAAGATGTCGATCTTGCTCCTACGTATCTCCCGGTAGTCGGAGAATTCAAAGCATACGTAGTTCTTTGGTAGAAAAACGTATGTGTGTTGGTTGATTTTAATTGGACGATGTTTTAAACCGAATTCTTACGATTAAAACGTAGCTTGTATGCTCGCGCTCGGAGACTTATTAAGCGTATAGCTTGTATGCTCGCGCTTTTGAGACTTATTAAGCGTTTGTTCACGAATCGCATTAGAATTGTTAAAAGTTACGTCCGTTAGGGTAGAGGGTTGAATTGGTCGCTATGGGACCAAGGGAGGTACAATGGACTCATATAAGTCAAACATTGACCGAGTGGACTCAAATGAGTCGGGCGATTGTTCGATTGATCCACTGAGATCAAGAACGGGTACAATGGACTCGGGCGAGTCGAACATTGACCGAGTGGACTCTAACGAGTCGAGGGGTTGAGTCTAATGGCCAACGGGGGACCAAAAGGTTTGGATTGACCACAAGGGGCCAAGATTTTGGTTTGGTTAGGGTTGTACATATTAAAAAGGAATGACGATTGTCCGAGCGACGAGACATACGTCACGCATTCGTACAATCGGGGCGATGGAGAGACATACGTCACACCATCCCTTTTTCATTCATGTTTTTGGGTTGAACTCTTTTAGAAATCCCAAAGTGAACAAAACACTTGGTTGTTGCAACCTATGAACAAAGGTTGTTCAAGTTTATGAAAAAAACACAAGTTTGTGAATAATGCATAAGTTCGGCTCAATTCTGAAATTTGATTTTGAAAAGTGAACAAGTTTGGCTTAAGTTCACGTTTGATTGAAAATCATGAACAAGGTTATTGCTCAAGTTTAGCTTTGAAAATGATGAACTAAGCTTATTGCTCAAGTTTGTTTTGAAAGTTTGTGAGCGTAACTTGTTTCGCAAGTTATATAAAAAAGTGTTGCTCGAACTTGTGAATTTGCCAATATCATGCAAAATCTTTGTTATGGTTTGAATAAAATGAGTTTCAGACCTCTTAGGTTCTGAGCTTTGGGTTAGAACCTCAAAAATTGGCTTCTGAGTTCATGTTCTGAATTCTGTCATGGTCGCACTGCGACCAGACCTTCGCATTGCGAAGTATGCGAAAATTTGAGTCCAGAAGCTGCTTCTGAACTTCTGTTCAGAAGCAGCTTCTGAACTAGCCTCAGAACCTTAGGAGGAATGAAAAGCTTTGGAAATAGCAGTGAAATGAATGCAACAACTTAGTTCAAAGGTTTTGCAAACTTTGGGATTTCCTTTGTGTTCAAAAGGGGTTTTTTTAGGACAAAGAGTTTTGAGCCAAAAAGGCTATGCAAACACAATTAAAATGCAAGATAAAGAGCTTAGAAACTTACAGAACTCCTTAGCAAAGCTCCTGCTGCACTTGATTTGATTTGATTGAAGGCTTTCACAAAGGTTTGAATATTTGGTGATGGTTTTGGAACTTTGGAAAGCTTGGTGTGGATTGATTGTTTCTGGTTATTTGTGGAGGTTTGGGAGCTAAAATGAGCAGAGTTTCTGCTCTTGAAAATGCTGTGTTAACTGTGTTTTTAGAAGTAGTTGTAACCTTGGGCATTGCCTCTTATTTATAGGCCAAGATCAAATCTTTGTCATCATTACACAATCCCTTGATTAAGCTGATTTGTGGCCAAGATCAAGCTGAATACCTTTGCATTAAATGCCAATGGATAGAGGCAACCCTGCCTTGTACCAAGAGGCAAGATACAGCTTGATTTCAGCCACAAATTCAACTTATTCTAGAAGGTAATGATGAAGAACAAAGCTGATTTGCAATTGGCTAATGCTTGGGGATCAATCCTTGCAATCTCAATGGTTGATCAATAAAAACGTGCACTGTATTGTGCAGAGATTGAGGGGTGAAAAGGCTACTTATGGCTGGTGTGAGGGGGTGAAAAGCTGCTGCAAAAACAGAGTAGCAATCATGGTTTTTCAAGTGAAAAAAACCCAGCTGGTTTGACTGGTTTTAGGGGCAGCAAGCAGGAGGAAAGTCATCAAGCAGGTGGCTGGCAACCTTGTGGTGGTTAGCAGGTCACCTGGGAGGGACTAGAGCTGCCCAAGGGCAAGCCCACTTGCTTGTCACATGCTAGGTTGGAAGAAAAAGCTTCCAACCTTGGCATTAATGGCAAGTCCTTCAACTCTGGCTTTGCTTGGCCCAATTAGCCATGAATGCTACTTAAAATAATTATAGAAATGATATGCAACAAATTCTGGAATTAAATCCAAGAAACCAAAAATCTGCAGAAAAATCGCAGACTTCGCAGTGCGAAGGGAGCTTCGCATTGCGAAGTCAGCATTTTTGAAATGTTGACTTTTCTGTTGACTTTTGTTGACTTTTGACTTTTTCCCCTCTTTGGATTTTTTTGATTTTTGTTTTAAAAATGCGTAGGACAAAATTAGGGTACTACAGCTGCCCCTACTTAATTGTGTCTTCGCATAGAGTGCGTGAGTGCCGAGGGCATCTCATGAACTCTTTGCGGAGATCAATTAAGTAAAAAGAAAAAGAAGGACCCGAATTTTGTCCTTCGCGAAATGCAAATGCAATGGTTGGTAGGGGTTGATCGTATCCAGCCGCTAACACTGGAGGTAGATCCACTGGGGAATGAAGGTAATCTTATCTAGGCACTGTCACTAGAGGTCGATTCCTGAGGATGGTGATTTACTCTAGGCACTGTCACTAGAGGTGGAACATTGATGGAGGTGATCTACTCTAGGCACTGTCACTAGAGGTCGATACCTAAGGATAGTGATTTACTCTAGGCACTGTCACTAGAGGTGGAACATTGATGGAGGTGATCTACTCTAGGCACTGTCACTAGAGGTCGATACCTAAGGATAGTGATTTACTCTAGGCACTGTCACTAGAGGTGGAACATTGATGGAGGTGATCTACTCTAGGCACTGTCACTAGAGGTCGATACCTAAGCTAGGTGATTTACTCTAGGCACTGTCACTAGAGGTGGAACATTGAGGTAGGTGATCTTGTCTAGGTATTGCTTCTAGAGGTCGACACCTAAGCTAGGTGATCTTATTCAGGTACTGCTTCTGAATGTCGATTCCTAACGAGCTGTGATCTTATTCAGCCGCTAACACTGAAGGTCGATACACTGGGGGAGGTGATCTACTCTAGGTATTGCTTCTAGAGGTCGATACCTAAGCTAGGTGATCTTATTCAGGTACTGCTTCTGAATGTCGATTCCTAACGAGCTGCGGTCTTACCCTAAATAGGTGCCCCTGGTTGAATGTTGATGGATGCTGGTGAATATGTGATACTCACTGGAGGATCCTTGTTGAGGACGCATGCTTTATGAAATGAAATGCATGTGTATGCATGGTTTTAAATATGCATGTATGAATAAAATGATGTTGGTTGGGTGCCGAGCAGAGTCGGTCTTTGTTTGTGGTTGTGCTCATGACAGTTGGGCTTTCTCTTTGTGTTTTGTTTGTTTTTTTGGTTGGTCGGTTTGGAAGGACGAAGTCCTTTGCCTACATACCCGAATGGGATCAAAACCGGTGTAGTTCGAGCCTAAGCCCGAAAAAAATTGTGTTTTTTGCCAATAATGATTGGACTTTTGTTTGGGGTTGAGACTCCCCGGGGAGTATCAAGGAGGTTTGGCTTATGGGGGATAAAGGATCATTTTGGAAGCATGATCGATATCCAGCCTTGTTTGGTGTTTGGATGTTCAGGGTGTTTACTGGGGAACTTTGTTCCGCTTGACCCTTGGGGTTCTTGCGCTCCGCGTGCCGCGAGTTATGCACTTGCCTTAGCTAAGGAGCATAAGTCTTTTGGTGCAATATTTTGGTGGGAACTACCGCAATTCTTTCAGAATTCACGAAGATTCAAAATAAAGCAAAGTTTGTTTGTTTTTTTCTTTTTGGAAGAAAATTCTTTTGTTTATTTCCCATGTTTTAAAGCATTTTCATCATGAATAAAACAAAATTTTATGCGCTACTGAGAACATAAAATAACAAAAAGGAAATTTATTCAATGCAGATTTGACCTCTTGAATGGGTAAAATACACAAAGTGAGAAGTGAGATAGAGAAAGACAAGAAAAAGCAAAAAGAAAATGTTGGTTTTGGCACAACACATGCTATTTCCTTATGACTTCGATATTTTTGTTTGGTGGAAGATGCTGACGAGACCGATTCCTCTCCTCTTGAATCTTGTCCGGAGCTTGGATGCTGCAGTCATTGCCTTTCTTTTTTTGTTAACCCCTAACTTTTGCCTGGATCGCTCTTTCGAGTTTTTCAATCCACCGGGGTGTATTTCCTTTTTTGATGTCCTTAATTTTTGCCTAGACCGCCTTTTCAGGTTTTCAATCTAGCAGGACGCTCTCTATTGCCTAAACCGCCCTTTCAGGTTTTCGATTTAGCGAGCTTTTCTCTTTTTTTTCTTTAGGCATAATACCTCTTGACTGCATCGGAGTTTATTGATAGTGGAAACTCCTCTCCATCCATAGTGGTGATGATCAGGGCTCCGCCTGAGAAAGCTTTCTTTACCACGTACGGCCCATCATAGCTGGGGAGTCCACTTCCCTCGGGGATCTTTGTGGATAGGTAATATCTTCTTGAGCACTAGGTCTCCTTCTTTGAACTCTCGAGGACGGACCTTCTTGTCGAATGCTCTCTTGAGCCTCCTTTGATAGAGTTGTCCGTGACATATTGCCGTCAGACGCTTCTCCTCTATGAGATTCAGTTGGTCGAACCTTGTTTGGACCCATTCAGCTTCTTCTAGCTTGGTTTCCATCAAGACCCTTAGCGAAGGAATTTCCACCTCTACGGGGAGAACAGCTTCCATACCGTATACTAAGGAGAAAGGGGGTTGCCCCAGTTGAAGTGCGAATGGCTGTTCGGTAGCCATGTAGCGCAAAGGGAAGCATCTCATGCCAATCCTTATATGTTGTCACCATCTTTTGGATGATCTTCTTTATGTTCTTATTGGCTGCTTCTACCGCACCATTCATCTTTGGTCGGTAAGGGGAGGAATTATGGTGCTCAATCTTGAAATCTTTGCACAACTCCTTCATTGTCTTGTTGTTTAGGTTTGCCCCATTATCGGTGATGATTTTGTGGGGAGTACCATAACGGCAAATGATTTCCTTCTTGATAAATCGGGCTACCACTTGTTTGGTTACGTTGGCATACGAAGCTGCTTCTACCCATTTGGTGAAGTAATCGATGGCAACGAGGATGAAGCGATGTCCATTTGACGCTTTGGGCTCGATCATTCCGATCATGTCTATGCCCCACATAGAGAAAGGCCAAGGTGAAGTCATGACGTTCAGTGGAGTTGGTGGCACATGCACTTTGTCGGCGTAAATCTGGCACTTGTGACAAGTCTTGGCATAGTGGAAACAATCAGCTTCCATGGTTAACCAATAGTAGCCCGCCCTTAAGATTTTCTTTGCCATTGCATGCCCATTAGCATGGGTTCCAAAAGATCCCTCGTGGATTTCTTTGATGAGCATGTCCGCTTCATGTTTATCCACACATCTGAGCAGGACCATGTCATAATTTCTTTTGTAGAGGGTATTTCCACTGAGGAAGAACTGGGATGCCAATCTTCTGAGGGTCCTCTTGTCGGTGTGCGAGACATTTTCTGGATACTCTTGCTCTTCGAGGTATCGCTTGATGTCGTAGAACCAAGGTTTGTTGTCAAGTTCTTCTTCGACTGATGCGCATACAACTGGTTTGTCTCTACGATCCATCCTTATGATTGGTGTCTCGTTGTAAGAATTTACTTGGTACATTGATGATAATGTAGCCAAAGCATCTGCTACCTGATTTTCTTCTCGAGGTATGTGGTGGAAATTGATTTCATCAAAATGCTTGATCAATTCTACAACCCGGGCTTGGTAGGGAATTAAATTGGGATGTCTTGTTTCCCATTCTCCTTTGACTTGATAGATGACCAAGGCTGAGTCACCGTATACTTCAAGGTTTTTGATCCTTAGATCAATTGCTGCTTCGAGGCCTAGGATACATGCTTCATATTCTGCCATGTTATTGGTGCAGTCAAAGCACAACCTTGCTGTGAAGGGCTGGTATCCATTTCTTGGGGAGATTAAAACTGCTCCGATACCGTGTCCCATGGCATTCGAGGCGCCGTCGAAAGCGAGCTTCCACTGAGCTCCTGGTTCTGGTCCCTCATCATCGCTTGTGACTTCTTTGTCATTCAAAGCTACGACATCTTCGTCCGGGAAGTCAAATTGTATGGGCTGATAATCCTCCAATGGTTGGTGAGCAAGGTGCTCGGATAAAACACTCCCTTTGATGGCTTTTTGAGCAACATATTGGATGTCATACTCAGACAGCAGCATTTGCCAACGGGCTATCTTCCCTGTGAGGGCAGGTTTTTCGAAGATGTACTTGATGGGATCCATCTTCGATATCAACCAAGTTGTATGGGTCAACATGTATTGCCTTAGACGTCGAGCAGCCCATGCTAAAGCGCAGCAAGTCTTTTCAAGTGAAGTATACCTTGTTTCACAGTCGGTAAACTTCTTGCTTAAGTAGTAGATTGCGTGCTCTTTCCTTCCCGTTTCATCTTGTTGTCCTAACACACAACCCATTGATCCTTCAAGTACGGTTAGGTATAAGATGAGGGGTTTACCCGGAACCGGAGGTATTAAGATCGGTGGTTCTTGCAGGTATTGTTTGATCTTGTCAAACGCCTCTTGGCAATCCTCGTTCCAATGAACGGTTTGGTTTTTCCTTAGCAGCTTGAAGATTGGTTCGCAGGTAGCCGTCATGTGTGAGATGAACCTGGCGATGTAGTTCAATCTTCCTAAGAAACCCCGGACTTCTTTCTCGGTATTTGGCGCTGGCATTTCTTGGATGGCCTTTACCTTATCGGGATCTACTTCAATACCTCTTTGGCTGACGATGAAGCCCAATAACTTCCCGGATCTAACGCCAAATGTGCACTTGTTAGGATTTAAGCGCAGCTTGAATTTTCTTAGGCGTTCGAAAAGCTTTTGTAGATGGACTAGATGATCCTCCTCCGTTTGGGATTTGGCAATCATATCGTCGACGTAGACCTCAATTTCCTTATGGATCATGTCATGGAAAAGAGTCACCATTGCTCTTTGGTATGTTGCCCCGGCATTTGTTAATCCGAAAGGCATTACCTTATAGCAGAATGTTCCCCATGGGGTGATGAATGTAGTTTTCTCCATGTCCTCTGGAGCCATCTTGATTTGGTTATATCCCGAGAAGCCATCCATAAAGGAAAAGACTGAGAATTGGGCTGTGTTGTCCACCAATATGTCGATGTGTGGTAGCGGGAAATCATCCTTTGGGCTTGCTTTATTCAAGTCCCGATAATCCACACACATTCTCACCTTGCCATCCTTCTTCGGAACTGGCACAATGTTGGCAACCCATGTTGGATACTTGGTTACGGCTAAGAAGCCGGCATCGAATTGCTTTTTGACCTCCTCTCTGATCTTGAGAGCCATATCGGGTCGAGTTCTTCTCAATTTTTGCTTCACTGGCGGGCATTCTGGCTTGAGTGGCAGCTTGTGTACAACGATGTTAGGGTCTAAACCCGGCATGTCTTGATACGACCAAGCGAATACGTCCACGTACTCTTGCAGAAGCTTGATCAACTTTCCTTTCACATCCCTCGTGCAGGGAGGCTCCTATCTTGACCTCTTTCTTATCCTCTTCGGTCCCCAAGTTGACCTTTTCAACTGATTCTTGGTGAGGTTGTATTACCCTATCCCCTTGATTTGCAAGTCTAGACAATTCTTCAGGCGGTTCATAATCGTCCTCTTCATCATCTTCCGTTTGATTAATCGGGCAATCGAAGTCATAAGGGTTTAAGGTAGTGTTGTTTTTGGAGGGTGGATTTGTAGATCTGCATGAGTATGATTTTTTTTAGGCTTTTTGTAGAAAAAATTTTTTTAAAACAAATGCAAAAAGAAAAAGACTCAAATGAACATAAAAGATTGCTTTTATTCATGATTGTAAATAACTTATAAAACATGGGGGCCCCACACGACTAATCATTTGCCTTGGGCAGAGCTAAATGATTTTTTTTATTTAAAAGTAAAAAACAAACAAACATGGTTTATTACTTGATCCTGGTAATGATCTCGGGAACTGCGATAGCCCTCCAATTGTTCAAAGCTTCATCCGAAGCGCAACGGTACACCAATTCAGGCACGTCTTCGTCTACATCTTCGAGTAGAGCCACTTGATCTTCATGGATAAACCCCGCACTGATGAATGTTTCCGAAATGGGGGGAACCCCTTGCTTTGGCGGCTTTGAGAAAGTTTCGGCTGATGGATGATACCCCAACCCGAAGCGATTTTTCTTCTCCGGTATGTCCACTAACTTGCCCCATCCGGTGGGTCGGCTTTCTTCTAGGGCCTCTCTTATCGCCCTCCATGATGACATGGCTGTCCTAGCCTCTTCCTTGGGCTTCGAGCTCAATGTCACGACATTTGCCACTTCCAAAGATTGGAATGGGACGTCCACAGCTTCTTCATCCGTTTCTATATAACGGAAAGATGAGAGATGGCTTACCATCATGTCCTCTTGCCCGGAAACTACAATCATTTGGTTATCAATGATGAACTTCAGTTTCTGGTGCAGGGTAGAGGTAATGGCTCCGGCCGCATGGATCCATGGTCGTCCGAGAAGACAACTGTATGTTGGATTAATATCCATGACTTGGAAGGTTATGGTGAAAACCTTAGGTCCGATTTGGACTGGTAAGTCGATCTCTCCCCATGACGGCTCTTCTTGACCCATCGAAAGCTTTTACGACCAAGGCGCTGGGCTTCATTACGGTCCCTTCACATGAGAGTTTGAGGAGGGTAGTCTTGGGCATGACATTCAATGATGACCCCGTGTCCACTAGCACTCTTGAGAGGATGTGGTCCATGCATTTCACGGAGATATGTAAGGCGCGGTTATGAATGTGCCCATCGTCGGGTAGCTCAGTCGCCATTGAAACCCAAGTACCTACTTGAGGTAATATTTCCGACTATCCCGTCGAATTGGTCCACCGGAATGTCCTTGGTGACATGGGCCTCACTGAGGATCCGCAGTAGTGCTTCTCGGTGTGCTTCCGAGCTGAGTAGTAAGGATAGCATGGAGATCTTGGAGGGAGTTTGACCTAGCTGGTCAATGATCTTGTACTCGCTCTTTTGGATTATCCTTAGGAACTCTTCGGCCTCTTTTTGCGGGATTGTCTTTTGAGAAGGCCCCGCTTGGTCCTCTTTTTCCTCCACGCTCTTTTCTTTGAGCGGCTCCTTTGGTAGTACAGCTGGCGTCTTCCCGAGTTCTTTCGGAGCGAAGACTCTACCACTTCTAGTCATTCCTCCAACACCGGTAATGTTAGTGATGCTGGGCTCCGATTTTGGCTAGTGGTTTTCCTTCCACATAAGCCACAGGTTGGTAATTCCATGGTACCCTCTTTGTGCTTTCAAAAGAGAAGGGTGCAGGTACGTGGAATGTTATGGGTTGTATTGGCATTGGTACCTCTCTCCTTTGGTATGGGATCTCGAGAGGTTTTGGGCCGTTAGACTCTAAGGTAGCAATGTCCGTGCCCTCCTTTATGTAGCCAATTTGGATCCAACCTTGGTCCATTAACTCTTGAAGACAGTTCTTCAACTCTTTGCACTCATCCGGGTTGACCTTGCAGGCTTCACAGTTGACGTGCATTTCCTCGAATAATCCAAAGCCGGTTAAACGCTCCCTTATGGTTGACAGGGGAGTCCTAACATTGGCTACCCTTTTGACTGGACCAAAGTCCTCTTGTTCCTCCACCGCAGTTTACAGAGGGACCCGCGTGCCCCGGCAATGGGTTGTTCTTCACATTGGGGCTTTCCTCTTTGAAGGATAACAGCTTCTTGTCAATAAGATCCTGCACCTTATGTTTGAAAACCCTACAGTTTTCGATATTGTGCCCCACGGATCCTGCGTGGAAATCACATTTGGCATTTGCGTCGTACCACTGTGGATATGGTGGCGACATTGGTGGTAGTAGTTTTGTCTCGACCATACCCTTTTGGATTAGGTATGGCAAGATCTGACCATAAGACATGGGTACAGGATCAAACTGCCTAGTATAGTAACTGTTCCTTGAGCTCGTCTGATTCCTTGGTGGGTACCCGCCTTGTTGCTGTTGCTGTTGATTTTGCTGCGGCAACACTACTGGTTGTCGAGGTGGATTTGCGGGAATCACTTGAGGTGAGTAACGCCCTTGAGTCGTTGCTGCTGCCACATAAGGATAGTGGTAGTGAGGCATTTGATTTTGTAGGCGGGTAGGATGGTCCCATTAGAACGGCATTTGTCTCCCCCTCTTTCTTTTTGTGGAAGTTGCTGGGGGGCTTTCTAGCTCCACCTTGAGCTTCTGAAGAGCCTTGGATTTTTCCTCTCTTCACTCCATCTTCTATTCTTTCACCGACCATGACTAGATCGGAGAAACCGGCAGACGTACTTCCGATCATCTTGTCGTAATATGGGCCTTGAAGTGTGCCCATAAAGGTGTCGACAAGTTCTCTCTCCAACAGTGGTGGTTGTACGCGAGAAGCTAGTTCTCTCCACCGCTGAGCGTACTCCTTGAAGGACTCGTTGCTTCTTTGCAGGAGGTTTTGTAGTTGCATCCTATTTGGAGCCATGTCCAAATTATATTTGTATTGCTTTAAGAAGGCATCGGCTAGATCCTTCCAAGTCTGGACATGGGTACGCTCGAGCTGCATGTACCAATCTAAGGACGCTCCGCTTAAACTATCTTGAAACACATGCACCATGAGTTTCTCGTTCATTGCGTAGGCTGCCATCTTCCTACAGAACATCCTTAGATGGTTCCGAGGGCATTGAATTCCTTTGTATTTCTCGAAGTCCGGTACTTTGAACTTCGGAGGAATTACCACGTCGGGCACTAGGCACATGTCCAAGGCGTTGTGGGCACCGTATGAGCTGAACCCTTCGACAGCTTTCAACCTTTCTTCCAAAACTCGATACATTTGGGTGGTATCATTGTCTTGGTGGGTGGTGTCGGGAGCAGATTGCCTTAGCTGGTTATTCTCCACATCATGGGGAATTACTTCATGCTGAGTAGTGGAGGTTCCTTGAGGACGACGCTCCTCATTCCTTACGGGGATTGTGAGCGGTGGTGGAGGTGGTCCTTGACCCTCATTCTCAAAGGGTGGGGTATAACCCACAGGTAAACCATAAGGAGGCCATTGCACATTGGACGCATCCGTTGTTGGGCGAGGGTGGCTTTCTCGTGCCGACAGAGCTTGCATTAATTCTAGCATTTGATCCATTTTCCCTTTCATTCCATCAACTTCCTCTCTCAAAGCCGCTTGAGTTTGTTCCAAATTGTCCATGATCCTTTGTTTGTTAGCTCGTGTTCCGTACGAGTGTTGAATATCTGGTTCTTGGACCGAGGGCTTTCGGGGTTTTCGGGCTATGATTGCTTTGAACTGTTTGAATGGGAATGAATGAGTTTTTTTTTGAAAAAATGCATGAAGATGCATGTGGATGTATGTATGCTATGAGTATGCAAAATATGCGTTTTTTTTTTTTATATTTTGCTTTATGGAGTTTAAAGGTACACGATTAATATTAGCAAATTCGAAATATTAAAGACCGAGAAATTGATTATACTTCAAAATATATTTGATTAAATAACATTTGTTTACAAAGTGTAACTAATGCTATTACAAATCAAACAGCCGCTCGCTTCTCGGCTTTGCTCATTTCCTCCCTATAGAAATCTATGGTGTCCTTGCAGAACTTCATAAACTTCCGGATCTCCATAGGGATGACAAAGTAGGGCATAACCATCTCGGCCTCCACTAGCTTCTTTGGAAGTTGGGTGATCACCAAATTTGAGAATGCAACCAATTTAGTGAAATCCTCACTTAATCGGGTGGCGACTTGCCATACATACTCAATCACTTCCTTGCGCTGGTCTAGCTTGACTCTTGCACTTCTAATCTCATCGTGTAGTTGTGCAATGTGGTCCCCATGAGCTCTTGCAATCTTGTCGAAGTACTCTTCGAATTTCTTGATGTCTTCTTTGAGAAGATTGCACTTTAGCCTCCCTTGATGTGAGAGACTCTCATGTCTTTGCCGCTGGACGCGTTCGGCTTGAAGCTGCTCTTTGTAGTCTTTCACTACTTCTTGGAGCTGTTGATTTTTCTCTTGGAATTTCAACCTCCATTTTCGTTGAGCTTCGATAGCTAGTTCGCCAAACTTCTTGAGCTCTTGGTTGGAATGTAGAATTCTTTCCAACTCTTCGTCCTTGGCAACAAGGTTAGCATCCGCACTAACCAAGCCGCCTCCTATCCAATCCCTTTTCCCTTCGGAGGTTCTTAGCCGCTTTTGGCATACTAGGAGAGAATGTGATACTTCATCACGATCTCTCTTCGTCCTAGTAATCTCTCCTAAAGCTTGGAGGTGCTTCAATTCTAAGTCTCCGTTTTTGTTTTGGAGTTCTTGAATTTTAGCCTTGAGGTCCTCCACTTCTTTGTTGGGAATGATTGCAATAGGTTTAGGTGTAGGAGGTTTTGGAGGGTTTGTGACCACGAAGGGTAACTTGATTGCTTTGACCCTCTCCTTCACCCATTGAGTATAAAGGGGTTTGGCGACACAGTTTCTCTTGCCGACCCTTCCCTTGCGTACTTGGCTCCATGCTCCCCGGATTCTCTCTAGCAATGCCGGGTCTTGATCGCCTTCCCTTAAGTAGAAAGCTTCCAACAAAAGGTCGTTAGGTTTATCTTCCATTGAAAAACCTAGTTGTCGGAGAGAGAGGACCGGATTGTAATTAATACATCCCTTAGTACCGATGAGGGGTACGTTAGGGAAGTCCCCGCAGCTGAGGATAATTTCCGGGTCATCTAAGTTTGGTGAAAACCAATGGATGTCCTTCTCGGCGAGGGTTGTCATCCGTTGCGACCATTTGAGCTTGGCCCGGTTTTCCACAAAGTCTCGGTTTCTTGGCATGTGGGACATCATCCAAATTTGCACCACGGGAGTGCAACAAGTAATTTTGCGTCCCCTTGCTTGTTCATGCCTTGAATAGAGGGTATGATAAAAATCCGCTAAGATTGTAGGAACTGGATTTTTAGTCATAAACACCTCTAGAGCCGGAAAGTCTACGAAATCATCCATGTTGGGGAATAAGACAATCCCGTAGACTAAGAGGGCTAAGATGGCGTTGAAGGCCATTACCTCTTTGTTGGCTAGTAAATCCCGAGCTTTGGCTTCCAAAAACTTTCTTGAAATGCCCTTAAGGTTCCCTCTAACTTCCAAGTTAGATGCCACTTCTTGGGTGTCGAGGTATAAGGATTCGGCGATGGCTTCAAATGTAGGATCCTTTCCCGGACCGAGATAGAGTTCATGACCTTTCATGCTACAACCCAAAATCTTCTCAAACTCTTCCAAAGTTGGCGCTAGTTGGAAGTCTTGAAATGTGAAGCACCGTAGAGGTGGGTCGAAGAATTGCGCCAAAGTGGTTAAGGCGGTTGAATCTATTCTTACGGGTAAAAGGTCAAGGATTAGCCCATAGCTTGCCTCGAAGATGTTCTTGTGGACCGAAGAGAGCCTCTTGCTTAGAGCCTAATAAACTTTCCACCCTAGGAGCTTTAATTTTGAAGGCGAGCGTATTCTTGTTCCCGGAATCCATATTTCTCTTTTGCTAATATTTGTTCGTTCTTTTTTTAACTCCTATAAAGCAAAATGATGCGAAAATTACTTTCATGAATGCAAATGTTATGCAAGGGTATGGTTTATGAAGGTTCGGAACTTCCCCCCATCCTCACATGTAGGCTCTAAATTGTGAAATATCCTAAGAAGAGGTCCTTAGAGTCATAGACCTCACATGGAATTAGGGTTGTCTATGGACATACGTCGACATGACTTCAATTAATTCCACGTGAAAATCTCATCTAAGCGGGGTTGGACATCCTACCTCACGGACATACGTCAACGCGGGCTTCCGCACACAACCTCCTTCTAACTTAGTGTTTTTCTCAAGCTCGGGTAGAGAGCCTCACACGTCCGGCCTTAACCCGAACAATGTGGAGTAACATCACTCAAGTAACCCCCACATTTGATATAATATGAATATAAAGCGAATAAAGCAAATATAAACATAAAGCACAAATATAACATGCATGAATAAAATAAATAAACATGGCACGCAAAGAAAATAAAACAATTGTCTTTAACCCAAATAGGTTAGGCTTGACTCGCTAGTGGGAACAGGGTCCCCAGTGAAGTCGCCAGCTGTGCGCACCTCGTTTTTTTCCTCGGGAAAAAGACGCGCAGATCCTCCGAGGTCGTCCTCGAACGCTCGGAGGGTGCCTTTGTGAAGCCGCCACCAAAGTTTTTGTGTAAAGGGAACGTTGATAAACCCTTAAGTTTTTTTTTGTTGTAAAGGGAAACGATAATAAAACCCTTTTGACGATGAGGATAAGGATTAGGTCATCGCAACCATTGTCGGGTTCGGGAGTCGGTTACGCAAGGGGAAGGTATTAGCACCCCTCACGTCCGTTGTACTCAACGGGAACCTTCTATTTGGTTAAAGCTTGAATTGCTTTTTTTTAATACTTTGCGTGCATGTTTATTTATGTTAAAAATATAATAAAAGGGGGGAGAAAGAGATAAAAACAAACGAAAAAAGAAAAAAAGTTTTTATTATTATTGTGCTTGACAAGATGTCGATCTTGCTCCTACGTATCTCCCGGTAGTCGGAGAATTCAAAGCATACGTAGTTCTTTGGTAGAAAAACGTATGTGTGTTGGTTGATTTTAATTGGACGATGTTTTAAACCGAATTCTTACGATTAAAACGTAGCTTGTATGCTCGCGCTTTTGAGACTTATTAAGCGTATAGCTTGTATGCTCGCGCTTTTGAGACTTATTAAGCGTTTGTTCACGAATCGCATTAGAATTGTTAAAAGGTACGTCCGTTAGGGTAGAGGTTTGAATTGGTCGCTATGGGACCAAGGGAGGTACAATGGACTCATATAAGTCAAACATTGACCGAGTGGACTCAAATGAGTCGGGCGATTGTTCGATTGATCCACTGAGATCAAGAACGGGTACAATGGACTCGGACGAGTCGAACATTGACCGAGTGGACTCTAACGAGTCGAGGGGTTGAGTCTAATGGCCAACGGGGGACCAAAAGGTTTGGATTGACCACAAAGGGGCCAAGATTTTGGTTTGGTTAGGGTTGTACATATTAAAAGGAATGACGATTGTCCGAGCGACGAGACATACGTCACGCATTCGTACAATCGGGGCGATGGAGAGACATACGTCACACCATCCCTTTTTCATTCATGTTTTTGGGTTGAACTCTTTAGAAATCCCAAAGTGAACAAAACACTTGGTTGTTGCAACCTATGAACAAAGGTTGTTCAAGTTTATGAAAAAAACACAAGTTTGCGAATGATGCATAAGTTCGGCTCAAGTCTGATTTTGATTTTGAAAAGTGAACAAGTTTGGCTTAAGTTCACGTTTGATTGAAAATCATGAACAAGGTTATTGCTCAAGTTTAGCTTTGAAAATGATGAACTAAGCTTATTGCTCAAGTTTGTTTTGAAAGTTTGTGAGCGTAACTTGTTTCGCAAGTTATATAAAAAGTGTTGCTCGAACTTGTGAATTTGCCAATATCATGCAAAATCTTTGTTATGGTTTGAATAAAATGAGTTTCAGACCTCTTAGGTTCTGAGCTTTGGGTTAGAACCTCAAAAATTGGCTTCTGAATTCATGTTCTGAATTCTGTCATGGTCGCACTGCGACCAGACCTTCGCATTGCGAAGTATGCGAAAATTTGAGTCCAGAAGCTGCTTCTGAACTTCTGTTCAGAAGCAGCTTCTGAACTAGCCTCAGAACCTTAGGAGGAGTGAAAAGCTTTGAAAATAGCAATGAAATGAATGCAACAACTTAGTTCAAAGGTTTTGCAAACTTTGGGATTTCCTTTGTGTTCAAAAGGGGTTTTTTTAGGACAAAGAGTTTTGAGCCAAAATGGCTATGCAAACACAATTAAAATGCAAGATAAAGAGCTTAGAAACTTACAGAACTCCTTAGCAAAGCTCCTGCTGCACTTGATTTGATTTGGTTGAAGGCTTTCACAAAGGGTTTTGAAGATTTGTGATGAACTTGGAACTTTGGAAAGCTTTGTGTGGATTGATTGTTTCTGGTTATTTGTGGAGGTTTGTGAGCTAAAATGAGCAGAGTTTCTGCTCTTGAAAATGCTGTGTTAACTGTGTTTTTTTGAAGTGTTTGTAACCTTGGGCATTGCCTCTTATTTATAGGCCAAGATCAAATCTTTGTCATCATTACACAATCCTTTGATTCAGCTGATTTGTGGCCAAGATCAAGCTGAATACCTTTGCATTAAATGCCAATGGATAGAGGCAACCCTGCCTTGTACCAAGAGGCAAGATACAGCTTGATTTCAGCCACAAATTCAACTTATTCTAGAAGGTAATGATGAAGAACAAAGCTGATTTGCAATTGGCTAATGCTTGGGGATCAATCCTTGCAATCTCAATGGTTGATCAATAAAAACGTGCACTGTATTGTGCAGAGATTGAGGGGTGAAAAGGCTACTTATGGCTGGTGTGAGGGGGTGAAAAGCTGCTGCAAAAACAGAGTAGCAATCATGGTTTTTCAAGTGAAAAAACCCAGCTGGTTTGACTGGTTTTAGGGGCAGCAAGCAGGAGGAAAGTCATCAAGCAGGTGGCTGGCAACCTTGTGGTGGTTAGCAGGTCACCTGGGAGGGACTAGAGCTGCCCAAGGGCAAGCCCACTTGCTTGTCACATGCTAGGTTGGAAGAAAAAGCTTCCAACCTTGGCATTAATGGCAAGTCCTTCAACTCTGGCTTTGCTTGGCCCAATTAGCCATGAATGCTACTTAAAATAATTATAGAAATGATATGCAACAAATTCTGGAATTAAATCCAAGAAACAAAAAATCTGCAGAAAAATCGCAGACTTCGCAGTGCGAAGGGAGCTTCGCATTGCGAAGTCAGCATTTTTGAAATGTTGACTTTTCTGTTGACTTTTGTTGACTTTTGACTTTTTCCCCTCTTTGGATTTTTTTGATTTTTGTTTTAAAATGCGTAGGACAAAATTAGGGTACTACACTTGGATCTGAATGAAATCCTGATTCTGAGTTTATCATAAGCTAAGACTTATCAGATACTCAGTTTCTGAGAATCTGAAGAAAGTTAAGCCTGAAAAACTTCAGAGTCTGAAGGATCAGAACCTGGATTTTCTGACTTCTGAATCTGATAAAAATCTAATGTTTGGTCAGAATCTGATAAGTATAACCATGGGCAATGATGATTAAAGCTTTGAAAGTTTATACTCTATCCCTCCCAAAGTCATCAATTTAAAAATGTGATTTTCTGCTCTGATATTCAATGTTAAAATTGCTTAACAAACAATTTTCAGTTGGTATCAGTCTGTTTTCAAACTGTTTAAGCACAGACACATTTTTCAAATGCCCAAAGTGTATCAGACAATGTTCAGTCTTTAGAAATGTTTTAATTTGGTATCAGACTATGAAATAAAGCTTCATATTTTGGTATCAGGTTCTGATACAAGAAATGTTTTAAAACTGTCTTTTGGTATCAGACTCTGATATAACCTTTCAGTTGGTCTATGATCTGAACTATTTTGTTTTAAAAATGAGTTAGACCTGCTCTGATACTTTCTTGTATGATTTGCTCTGATACTGAACCAATTTATACTGAACAAGTCATGTTTGAACACATAATGATCTGATCAGAAGCTCTGAACTTTTTCTGCTTCTGAACAACATTCTATTTTCAATGCAATGTCATATACTCATTGAAAATCAAGTATGCTCTGATGATTATCTTTGCTGCTTGATTATCCATATGATTGCATAAATATCTCACAAGTTTCTTAACCCCCCCAATTCTGAACCTTTTTGAAATGTTTTCAAACTCTTTTAAAAAAGGGGGAGATTCAAATGCTCTGATACACATGTTTTCAAACTCTTATTAAAACTTTTTGTTGATGACAAAAGGGGGAGTAAAGTAAAACAAGTATTAAAGCTCCTGAGCTCTAAAATATAAGTTAAATCTGTCAGTAATTAACTTATGAAAGGGGAGTAAAAAGGCATTAAAGCCTGAGGCTCTGAACATAAGTTAAAGCTCAGTTAAAGCTCTGATACTGATTAAATTTAACTTATGAGAACTAAATTTATTTTTTAGCCTCTGAACTTAATCCTGTGAGATACATAACTCTTAGTGAGTTAAAATTGAATTGAAAATAACTTGGATAAGACTCAGAGAGCTTACAAAACTCATCATGTGGATTATCAGACTTAGGGGGAGAGCTTACAAACCTCAGAACCTGAAGTCAGCAAGTTATTTACAATTCTGAGTGTTAATTTCACTATATTGTTTTAAGTTAAGCTTAATTAACATGGATAAGAATCAAGGGAAGCTTTCAAACCTAACCTTGAGGATTGTCAGACCTAAGGGGAGCTTACAAACCTCTCCTGAAGTCAGATTGTCAATTAAACTTAACAACAATTCTGAAATTTTCACATTTGTGATTTAAACTGAACTTAATTAACTTGGATCAAACTCAGGGGGAGCTTACAAACCTCACACCCTGGAGTTAACTTGTTAATTAAGTTAACAACAATTTTCTGATTTAATACTTATGTTTGTCATCATCAAAAAGGGGGAGATTGTTGGAACAAAATGTGTTTAACAACTCTCTTATGAATTAAGAGGGAGATTGTTGAAACATTATGTGTAAACATATCTCTGTTTTTGGTTTTGATGATAACAAAGTGTTAAAGAGAAAATTGGTTATTTGCTAATGCTTTGTTCAAGTGATTTCAGAACCAAGTGATTATTGATTGGAAATTAAGAATGGTTATGGAAGAACAAGCTTAGAGCAAGAAAGGAAAGCTAAGAAGCAATGTTGCAAAGCTAGAAGGAAACTGGGTCTGAAGAAGTGCTCCTGAAGTGGTGCTCCTGAAGTAGCGCTCCTGAAGTGAGAGTCTGAAGCCTGCGTCTGAAGCCAGCTTCTGAAGTCTTAGTCTGAAGGCAGCTTCTGAAGGAAGTCAACAAAAGTCAGCATCTGAAGAAGTCAACAAAAGTCAACTTCTGAAGACAGCTTCTGATCCGTACAAAGGCAGCTTCTGATGCACTGTTCACGCAGAAGCTTCTGAAGCTGATGTGGCATGGAAATCAAGTGTTACTGTGCGCATTTAATGCCTGGATGTGTCAGAACAACTCAATGGAACAGTTGTCTCCCTGACCCAAACATTCACCAGCTTTTAAGGTAGGCCATTTCAAAAATGGCTGCTGCTCTGTTTTGTTTGAAAAAGTTCAGCACACATTTGCAGAAATCCTAACTCAACTTGCAACGGCTCTTTCCTCAAATCAAGCAAAACTTCAACAGCTCTATTTCCTCTATAAAAGGAAGAAGATTTGAAGATGAAATTTGTCTAAGACTCTTGAAACAAAGAACTGAACTCTTGCTCTGTTTTGCTGTCAAAAAATACGCAAGTCACCAAACCTCTTAGAAATTCTTTATCTTTGTAACTTAGAATTTCTTAAGGTTAAGAGTCTTAACCTGTGTTGTATTAAGAGAACACCTCTGATATTTTATCAAGTGTTCAACCCAAACTCATTTATTTGTAAACCAGTTTGGTCCCTAAGTCTCAGTCTGTATACTGAGCAATTGTAACCTCATTCCTTTGTGGTCTGAGTCAAAAGTCTCTTGACTTAGTGTCTTGAGCATTGGGAAGTCTCTTGACTTGGTGTCTTGAGCAGTGGAAGCCTCTTCCTTTGTGGTTGAGCATTAGAAGCCTCTTTCTTTGTGATTGAGCAACTGGAAGTCTCTTTCTTAGTGATTGAGCAATTGTAATCAGAACTGATTATACTGAACTCTCTTGTTGGAAAACAAGGGGACTGGACTACTTCTCACATTAAGAAGGAACCAGTATAAAATTTTGTGTGTCTCTCTTTCATTTTTTTTTAACTTGTTAATCCGCTGCATATACTTCTGATAACAGTTCAGAACCTGGTTCTGAACTAGTGTTAAGCTTTTGAAAAGAAAAGAACAAGTTTTTGAGTCACACAATTCAACCCCCCCCCCCTTCTTGTGTGTGTGTTTTTCTCACCTTCATCTACCACTTCTCTTGATTCTTCCTTGTTCTTCTTTTCTTTCTCTTGTTCTAACTTCCAAGCCAAGCTTACTAGCAAGAACTTTCTCACAAGTATTTGGATGAAATTTTGATGAGTGAGGGAAGGAGAGGTGAGGGCGTGTAAGTAGAGGAAGGGAGAGGAAGAGAGCTGATTTTTGGGAGAGTGGAATGGAAGGAAGAAAATGGTAAGAAAATATCTTACCTCCTTTTTCTGATAATCCTCCCCTTTGAAATAATTACCATAATGTCATTGCCACTATTTACAAAATTGCCATGCTTGCTTCATAAGTTTCTAACACTAATAACTGATACTTATAAGCGGGATATTACACAATCACTGCCCCAGTGATCATCAGACTTTAACAACAAACCAAGTAGGAGACACACTCCAATAACATAAACAGTCACTTTTGCTTAAAAGCTTCAAGTGATTACAACTCAATAAAAACAAACCAACTCTAAACAATAGAGTGGTATACAAAAATAGAGCACACAGCTCACAAACTCAAAACCTAATAAAACTCTATCAATACTTGCTTTTGTTTTGGTTGAATTTCTTCAAAGGTAGCACCTTCTTTATATAGCCTTCAGCAGCAACAAATTCTTGAACCAAATCCTTCAAAGATATATTTCCAAAATACTTTAGAAACATATAGAAGCAATTTATTTTCCAGAAATATATTTTCCAAAGATTTCTTTGAAAATATATTCACAAATAATTGAATCCAATCTTCAACAAATATCTCAAGCAAAATAATCTTCCTTCTAGAAACACAGCTTGGAGAATTCTCCAATCAAATCTTCGAAGGATTATGTGAGAAAATTAACAGCTCCAAGGCACAAAAACAGAACGCAGAAAACCAGCTTCTGAAGGTACTTCTGAAGTTCTACGTCTGAACATTTCAGCTTCTGAAGGTTGCTTCTGAAGGTCAGCATCTGAACATCAGCTTCTGAAGGTTGCTTCTGAAGGTCAACATCTAAACATCAGCTTCTGAAGGTTCAGCATCTGAAGTACTGTTCAGCTTCTGAAGACCCAGCTTCTGAAGTACTGTTCAGCTTCTGATGACCCAGCTTATGAAGCACTGTTCAGCTTCTGAAGATGCACATTGCTTGTATATTTGATTTTAGCAAACATGAAGCCAACAACCAAATATCCAACATCTTCCTTGAAAGACAGCAACTTCCGGTCAATGAGTTCTTGGACCTTGTACTTGAAAGCTTTACAGTTTTTGATGTTGTGCCCCAGTGATCCTGCATGGTACTCACATCTAGCATTTGCGTCATACGTAGGTGGATATGGTGGCATCACAGGTTGTAGCGGTTTTGGCTCGACCATCCCTTTCTGGATTAAGTAAGGTAAAATTCGACCGTAGGGCATAGGCACGGGATCAAACTGCACGCTTTTCCTCTCATATTTATTCATCGGGCCTGATTGATTCCTTGGTGGGTACATATTTCGTTGCTGCTGCTGGTTTTGCTGATGTATCATTGTCGGCTGTTGAAGTGGAGTCATGGGGCTTACTTGATGCGGATGTTGCCCCTGAGCTACTGCTGCCACATAAGGATATTGGTAGTAAGGCATCTGAGTTGAGGGCGCCCGAGGTGGTCCTACCATAACAGCATTTGTCTCCCCTTCTTTCTTCTTCTGATGGTTATTGAGGGATCTCCTGGCTCCATTTTGAGCATCGGGAAGGCCTAGAATCTTTCCTCTTTTCAACCCATCTTCCACTCGTTCTCCGATTATGACCAAGTCAAAGAAACCTGATGATGTGCTTCCCACCATTTTATCATAGTAGGGGCCTTGCAATGTACTCATGAAGGTGCCAACCATCTCTCTTTCTAACAGCGGTGGTTGCACACGAGCTGCCAATTCTCTCCATCTCTGAGCGTACTCCTTGAAAGATTCGTTACTCCTTTGAGTAAGGTTTTGTAACTGCATCCGATTGGGAGCCATGTCCAAGTTATACTTGTACTGTTTCAAGAAAGCATCTGCCAGGTCTTTCCATATTTGGATATGGGTGCGTTCTAACTGCATGTACCAATCCAAAGATGCTCCACTTAAACTATCCTGGAACACATGGATCATAAGCTTCTCATTTGTAGCGTAAGCAGCCATTTTCCTAAAAAACATTCGCAAGTGATTCCTGGGACAGTGAATACCCTTATACTTCTCAAAGTCTGGTACTTTAAACTTTGGAGGAATAATCACGTCGGGAACCAAACACATGTCTAGGGTATTGTACCCGTATGCGCTAAATCCTTCAACAACCTTTAGCCTCTCCTCTAAGGCATGGTACATTTCAGTGGACTCGATGTCCTGGTGGGTATTGTTAAGAGTGGAACGTCTAAGTTGGGCATCCTCCGTAGCATGGCGGGGAGAGACATTCTCATTTTGAGTGATGGAAATCCCTTGGGGATGATGCTCTTCGTTCCTGATTGGTATGGTAATCTGTGGTGGTGGAGGCGGAGCAGGGCTATCATTTTCAGGAGGGGTATAACCCTGGGGAAGACCGTATGGGGGCCATGATCCATTCATCGCATCTCCCGTTGGGTGAGAGTTGTTTTCCTTGTTGGACAAAGCTTGCATGAGCTCTAGGAGCTGATCCATTTTTCCCTTCATCGTGTCAACCTCTTCTCTTAGTGCAATCTGATTTTGCTTTAAATTATCCATGGTCCTCTGATAGTTAGCACACGTCTAGTGGGTGTGTCGAAGAAAGGGCTCTTGGGCCAATTGCTTTCTGGGCTTCCTGGCTATGATGAATTTCCTTCCTGGAGTTTTTGGGGGGAATGATATGAGTGTTTTTTCTTTAAAATGCATGTATGCAATGTAGATGGAAAAATATGTTTCTTTTCATTTTGCTTTGAGAAGGAAATTACAGGCGCGTAGTTAATATAAGCAATCAGAAATACTAAAGGCCGAGAAATTAACATTACTTAAAAAATTATCATTGATTACATAACATTTAAAGTACAGTACAAGGCATAATTAATGAAAATACAAATCAAACGACCCTTCTTTTTTCAGCCATGTCTATTTCTTCCTTATAGAAGTCCACGGTGTCCTTGCAGTACTTCATGAATTTTTGGATTTTCTTAGGGATGTCATAGTAAGGCATAACCATTTCGGCTTTGCCAGCTTCCTCGGGAGTTGGGCAATGACCCTATTTGAGAAAGAGACCAATTTTGTGAAATCTTCACTTAATTTGGCAGCGTCATGCCACACAAATTCAAGCACGTCCTTGCGTTGAGCCAATTTAGTGTTTGTATTTCTAAGCTCATCATGTAGTCGCGAAATATGGTCTTCGTGCTCCCTTGCAATCCGGTCGAAATACTCCTCATACTCCCTGATATTGGCTTCGAGATGCTCGCACTTTAGCTTTCCTTGATGAAAATGGTTCTCATACTCTTGCCTTTGGATGCTCTCTATTTGTAGCCGCTCTTTATATTCCTTGATGACCTCCTGGAGTTGTTGGGCTTTTTCTTGGTATTTCAACCTCAACTTTCTTTGAGCTTCAGTGGCTAACTCCCCAAACTTTTTCAATTCTTGATTGGAATGCAAGACTTTTTCCAACTCCCCATCTTTGTCTATGAGATTGGCGTCTGCACTGACCAAACCATCCCCGATCCACTCTCTTTTCTTTTCGGAGTCCCTCAACCTTTTTCTGCATCCTTGGAGAGACTTTGTTGATTCCTCCTGGTCTTTCTTCATTCTAGCAATCTCTCCCAAAGCTTGATGGTTTTGACTCTAACTCCTCATTTTTGCTTTGGAGTTCTCGAATCTTGGCTTTCAGTTCTTCCGCTTCTTCAATAGGAATAGTTGTGATCGGCTCAGGTGACAGAGGTCTAGTAGGGCCCACAACCGCAAAGGGTAGCTTGATTACTTTAAATCCTGCCTTCACCCACTGAGTGTAGGGAGGTTCGGCTATGCAATTCTTTTTACCAACCTTCTTCTTGTGTATTTGACTCCAAGCTCTTCGGATCTTTCTTAGCAGTGCTAAGTCCATATCTCCTTCCTTTAGAAAGAAAGCTTCCAACAAAAGATCATCGGGTTTATCTTCCATTGGATAACCCAATTGGCGGAGAGAGAGGACTGAGTTATAGTTTATACATCCCCTAGTGCCCATGAGAGGTACATTAGGGAATTCACCGCAGCTGAGAATGATTTCCGGATCCTCTAACTCTCGAGAGTACCAATGGATATCCCCTTCGGTGAGAGCCGTCGTCCTTTGCGACCACTTGAGTCCAGCTTGATTTTCCACAAAATCCCGCTTTCTTGGCATGTGGGACATTAACCAGATTTGCACTAAGGGAGCACAGCAGGAAACTGTGCCTTTCCTTCCTTTTTCATGTTTAGTATAGAAAGAGTGATAGAAATCATCTAAAAGTGTAGGAACAAGATTTTTAGCCATGAACACCCCTATAGCTGGAAGATCTACGAAGTCATCCATATTAGGGAAGAGAACTATCCCATACACCAAGAGAGCAAGTACTGCATTGAATGCTTTCCCATTTTTGTTGGCCAACAGGTCTCGAGCTTTGGCCTCCAAAACCTTTCTTGTGAATCCCTTAGTGTTCCCTTTGGTTTCCAAGTTTGGTGCTATTTCTTTGACACTAAGATGTAAAGATTCGGCAATTGCTTCTAGGGTCGGGTCTTCTCCCAAACCAAGGTAAGGCCCATGATTCTTCAAACTACAACCCAAAATCTTCTCAAATTCTTCTAAAGTCGGGGCTAACTGGAAGTCTTGGAAGGTAAAGCATCTAAGAAGTGGATCATAGAACTGAGTCAGCATAGTCAAAGCCATTGCGTCTACCTTCACATGTAGGAGGTCAAGTATCAACCCATAATTTGCTTGGAAGCTACTTTTGTTGATTGTTGTCAGCTGATTACTCAAAGCTAGAAGACTTTCTACTTTGGGAACCCTGATTTTGAGAGAAAATGTATTTCTTTTTTCGGAAGCCATATTTCTTTTTGCTAATCATTGATTGCCTGTTTTAGTTCCCTACAAAGCAAAATGTATATGCGAAAATTATTTTCATGGATGCAAATGTTATGGCATGCAGAGGTGTGGTTAAAAAAGGTCAAGGCATAAGTTACCAAGGTAGGAACGTTCAATACTACCCCCTATTCTCACATGTAGGTTCTAGATTTCAAAATGGTTCCTAGAGCCATTGATCTTATTTGAAAATATTGTTGTCATTGCAAATACTTGCAAGACAACAACGCTCCAAAAGATCTCCTCTAGGTGAGGTTTTCATGCCAACCTTGCAAGACATATGTCAGGAAGGTCAACACTACGCGACCATCGACTCTTGTTCTAACTGGAGGTTCCTAATAACATGTTTATAGGTTCTAGACTAGTTCAAAAAAGTCCCCAGAGTCATGGATCCTACAAGAAAGTATTGCCGCCATTGCAAATACTTGCAAGACAACAACGCTTCCAAGTGAATCTACTCTAGGTGGGGTTTTCATGCCAACCTTGCAAGACATACGTCAGGAAGGTCAACACTACGTGTAACACCCTAACCCTTAACCGCCGATTATTAACTTTAATAAAGAAAACGTTAAGGACATAGGAAGTTACAACATGAAGAAATCTCGTTTTCCTAAACATCAACAGAAATCAAAACATATTTGATTCACAAACAGCAGCGGAAAAATAACAAACAAATGCTTAATAACCAAGCATGCATATATTACACAAATATATATACAAGATTCTCAAAATAGGCAATTCTACAACAGAGACCATTGCCAAATTCATACATACGCGTTTAGATACCCCAAAATGGTGTTACAACTATCAGAGCCCTAAACTCTAACTAGGATACAACACCTAGTACAAAAAGAGTAAGGATAGCTAAGCTATGCCCTCACCACTAAGCAGCTTCTACACAGCCAAGCTACTCCTCGACGATAACCTCGTCACCCTGATAATCTGGATCCCCAAAGATCCAGCACATAACACAAAACAGAGAGTGTTAGTATCACAGCCAATAAACAGGTATAATAACACATTATTATACATAACCAAAACACAACACGTAATTGACAATACACAAGCTCATCAATAACAATTACCACTTAACAACCATTATGCACACATAATGTCACAAAGCTCATCAATAACAATTATCACTTAACAACCATTATGCACACATAATGTCACAAAGGATGCATGCCTCAAAATGCATTCACTAATGCATGTGGTACCAATTCTTGCTCAGCTTTAGAGTCATGGCGGACTGTTGGATAAACTTATATCCCTCCTTTCATCGACTGCACCTCTCATTCGCCATAAAAGGACGGTCGTGCATATGACCAATAAATAATTGGATTTCATTCTTTCATCGACTGCACCTCTCATTCGCCATAAAAGGACGGTCGTGCATATGACCAATAATAATTGGATTTCATTCTTACTCATAAAGAGCATACATACCATCATGAAATGCATGTATGTTCACTTAGCAATTATTGATATTTACACCTACATATGCTCAAATATGTGTGTACACTACCAATACTCATGCTAACTTCACAAGTAGGCACTCATGGCCAATCATAATACAAACATGTATATACTCAACCATGTTCACAATCTCAAATAAACCAAGCAATCATACCAACATCTCACACATAAGGGTTTCAAAGGAAGACCCACACACTTTGATAATCCCACACACATGCTAGGGTTTTACTCAAGCTTTTCTTGAAAACAAATAATCTTTAGAAAACATTAAGAATAAGTTAAAATGGTGGGCAAGGTTTCCAAAACATATAATGAGAATGCAGTAGCAAAAAGCCATCCCCGCGCGTACCAGGACCCTCAAAACAGCTCAACGAAGTTGGCATGTACAGGGCTGGTCGCTACAAGCGAGCCTGGTCGCTACAAGCGCCAGTGTGGTCGCTACAAGCGCAGATAGGCAGGGAATTATCCTGTCTGGTCGCTACAAGCGACCATCCGTCGCTACAGCGACCATATCAGTACACAGTCATGTAAAAATGTGATTTTCCACCATTTTAGCCCATTCAAGATTACCCAAAGTTCCAGAACATGTTAAAAACAATTCTCCTTCATAAAACATCATTTAAAACCCATCACAAGCAAGGATTACATCTAACAAAGAAATTAGGGTTTAAAACACTAATCTTCCATAACTTTTCCTTTGCATTCAAAACACTAGCAACATCAAATAAACATACCAGCAACATTACTTAGCATTAAGCAAGCAAAACATAATCATTAACAACTTTAAACCATAAAAACTTTCTAACAAAACCTAGACAAAGTGAAGGAGAAGTTTGGGATGGAGAAATAGACATTCTCCCCTTCTCTTAATCACTTGTAATCAAGTAATACTAACTCTCTTACCTTGAAATGATGATTCTAAACTCAAGATTCTACCCTTGTTCACTTGCCCTAGCTCTCTTGCTCTTCTCCTCCTCTTCTTTCACGTTTTCTTCTTCTCCAAAAGCAATGAATAGTGATTCCAAAAAGTCTTGTGATAATCTCATATAATCCAATCCAATCAATCTTGGCCATCCATCCTTACTAACTCTCAAGGACTCATCCTAGCCTTTCAATCCAATCCAAGCTCACTACTATCATATCCACTTGATCATTACTAATACTCATAAACTAAAGCCCAACACTATTCACACCCTAGGCCCAAAACTCTAGAAACTCGATTACGAACTTATCTTCGCGCTACATAATTATTCCTCGATTACTAGAAAATATTTTTAAATGCAAATCCATAAAATAAAATATATAAAAATATAATATACGAAAATAGGGTCGTTATACTACGCAACCACCATCTTATCTTAAGTTTTTTTTCTCAAAGCTCGGGTATAGAGCTTCACTCATGCGACAACCCACAGTTGACATATATATATGAACATAAAGCATAATGAAGCATAGATATAGAGGCGGGAGAAAAAATGAAGATAAAGATATATGACAAAAACATGCAAGCAAACAAAAAACACTTAACCTAAGAACTAACTAGGATAGGCCTGACTCACTAGTGAGAAATAAAATTCCCCAGTGGAGTCGCCAGCTGTCGCGTAGCTAAAAACGCTCGAGCGTACTAACGCTCGGAATAACTACGGAGTCGCCACCAAAGTTTTATTTTTAAAGGGAAACGTTGATAAAACCCTTGACGATTTGGAAAAGATGGTCATCGCAACCATTAACGGGTTCGGGAGTGGATTATGCAAGGGGAAGGTATTAGCACCCCTCGCATCCATTGTACCCAACGGGAACCTCCTAGTTAGTTTAAGGTTAAAAGTGTTTTAATGGTTGCTTGCTACGTTTTAATATTTCAAAGAAAAAAGGAAAAGGGGAAAAAAAAGGTTTTTTATTAGTGTACTTGACAAGAGTGGGATCTTGCTCCTACGTATCTCCTGGTGCGATGGAGAATTCAAAGCTACGTAGTTCTTTGGTAGAAAATATTTGTTTGTTAGTTGATTTTAAAGAACAATGTTTTTGATCTTATTCTAGCGGTTAAACGTAGCTTGTATGCTCGCGCGTGGGAGGCTTAAGCGTTTGTTTGTATCGCGTTAGAATTGATAAAACATCGTCCATTTGTAAAAAGAGATTTGATTTTTATATGACCACGGGGGGCCGAAAATTAGTTTGGTGTGTTGGATTTGTTTTTTATGTTTTTTTGTATTTTGAAAATAGAATGACGATTGTCCAAACAACGAGACATACGTCAAGTGCTCGTGCAACCGGGGAATGGGAGACATACGTCGAACCACTCCTATTTCATTCAAGTTTGTTATTGAAAATTAATATATTTTTTGTATTTTTGAAAAGGAATGACGATTGTCCGAACAACGAGACATACGTCAAGTGCCCGTGCAACCGGGGAATGGAAAGACATACGTCGGACCATTCCTTTTTCATCCAAGTTTGTTATTGAAAAATATTGTATAAACTATAATTGAAAACAATAACACTTGTTACATTTTTTCTCTTTTTCAAATAAAATGAGTTTCAGCCCCTTCAAAAATAGTTCAACCCAGGTTCTGAACCTTCAGACGCTGAAACTGACTTCAGAAACAGAATGCAAAATGATACGGCTTCAGTAGCACTGTTCAAAAGCTGCTTCTGAAGCACTGTTCAGAAGCTGCTTTAGAAGCAATGTTCAGAAGCTGCTTCAGAAGCACTATTCAGAAGCTGCTTCAGAAGCACTGTTCAGAAGCTGCCTCAGAAGCACTGTTCAGAAGCTGCCTCAGAAGCACTGTTCAGAATCTGCCTCAGAAGCACTGTTCAGAAGCAGCCTCAGAAGCACTGTTCAGAAGCTGCCTCATAAGCACTGCTCAGAAGCTGCTTCAGAAGCACCTTCAGAAGCACTGTTCAGAAGCAGACTTCAGAAGCAGATTTTAGAACCTCAGGGGTAAAACGTTGAAAACAGTAAGAAGAAGAAACAAACCAATTCTGCTTTGGTGATTGTTGTGATCTTTGTGATTTTTGGGTTTTTTGTATGATTTTTTAGTGCAAAAATGAGTTAAAATGACTAACATGAAGAGTAAAAATGCAGAAAAATATGCAGGAACAGCAGAACACAAATTCTATGATTTTTTCTCAACTTCTCAGTCAGATTTCTCACTCAGTACTGAACCAAATACGAAAATAAAAATATCACTGTAAAGCTTGCCATGAATACTACATCCTAGTGGTCTTAGATCTACGAAAAGATGTCCTAAAACTAACTATATTCTGGCCTTAAGTCATGCTCATGAACTTATGATGAAAAATGCATTATTTTTAAGAAAAGCTACAAACACTTAAACAAAAAGCGAAAAAGGTCAAAGATATCTTACAAACTCCTAGCCAAAGCTTCAGATGCTCGAAAAAAAAAATGAAAGGGGGCTTTTGGGTGGTTGTGGTTTTTTTAAGGTGGAAGTGATGGAGAAGATGAACAATAACAAAATGGTGTTTTGCTACTATTCTCCTCTCTTTGTGCGATGTTTCTTGTGATGTTTTTGTGTGAGGTTTTGTGATGATGGCTTAGATAGTTTTTTTGATTTGTTGTGGTGGTTTGTAAAGAAAAAATGACAGAGTTTCTTTTCAAAGGTTTTGATATATGATTTTGATGTTTCTGGTTTTCTCATTCTGCTCAAAATCCTCCTTTTCCCTCTGATTTTCGTCCCTGTTATATAGGCAATTTTGTGTTCTTTTGTGATTATGAGATCCCTTGAAAGCTGGACTTTTTGGGTGCTTTGGCAAAAATCTTGGTTAACATTTATTGAAAAGGGGAGGAAGTGACCTTGCCTTGTGATTTTGGTGAAGACTTTGTGGCTAGTTCTGGAAGAGTTGGGGCTGAGTTTTGACAGAGGATAATGAAAGCAAGCAGGAAGAAAGGGGCGCTGCAGGCAGTCTGCAGCTTATTTTGACTTTCATGACAAAGGATGAAAGAAATCCAGGAAACAAGGGGGCGCCCCCTGCAACTTGTAGTGCTTTTGGGGTTAATTCTTGAAGATTTGGGGTTGATTCTGACAGAAGTTAACGGAAGAGAGGAAGAAGGGGCACTGCTGCCCCTGCAGTACTTCTTGCTCTCGAGCTCCCACGTCGCATACTCACCGGCTGGGCCTCCCCAAACGACTTTCACCGATGAAATCTCTTTGTTCCTGAGCCTCTTCATCTCTTGTCCTTCAATCCTTAAGGGTACCGTTGCAACCGTTAAATTCTCTCTCACTTGTATCTCGTCCGACTCAATCACATGTGACGGATCCGATACGTATTTCCTTAATTGAGACACGTGAAAAACATCATGTAGATTTGACAACGACGGCGGTAACGCAATCCTATACGCCACCTTCCCAATCCTCTTCAAAATCTGATACGGACCAATGAACCTCGATGCTAACTTCTTCGATTTCAAAGCCCGTCCAATACCCGTAGTCGATGTAACTCTTAGAAACACATGATCTCCTTCCTGAAATTCTATATCCTTCCTTCTCTTGTCGGCATAGCTTTTCTGGCGACTCTGCGACGCTCTCATCTTTTCTTGGATCATCTTGATCTTCTCGGTCGTTTGTTGCACAATCTCAGGTCCAAGCACCACACTTTCTCCCGATTCAAACCAACACAAAGGCGTTCTACATCTTCTCCCATACAACGCTTCAAAAGGTGCCATACCAATGCTTGAATGAAAACTGTTGTTATACGTAAACTCAATCAATGGTAAGCAAGCTTCCCAACTCACTCCTTGTTCCAAAATACACGATCTTAACAAATCCTCCAATGATTGAATTGTCCTCTCCGACTGACCATCCGTCTGCGGGTGATAAGCAGAACTCATCCGCAACTTAGTCCCCAACGCTTCTTGCAAACTCTCCCAAAACCTTGAAGTAAAACGGGGATCTCGATCCGATACAATACTCGACGGTATTCCATGTAATCTCACGATTTGCTCGACATAAATCTCAGCCAACTTCGGTATTAGCATACCGGTCTTGATAGCTATGAAATGAGCAGACTTTGTTAACCTGTCGACAACTACCCAAATCATATTGTTACCTTTCGACGTCTTCGGCAAACCGCTTACAAAATCCATCGCAATACTATCCCATTTCCACTCTGGAATAAACATAGGTTGCAATAGCCCCGACGGCTTCTGATGCTCCACCTTGGACTTCTGACAAGTCAAACAAGCGAAAACAAACTCGGCGATCTCTTTCTTCATCCCTTGCCACCAAAACATTTTCCTCAGATCTTGATACATCTTAGTAACACCAGGATGAATACTTAAGTTGCTTCTGTGACCTTCCTCCAAGATCATCCGCTTCAATTCAGGCACATCAGGTACACATAACCTTCCTTGACACCTCATCACGCCTTTCTCATCGATCTCAACGTTTACCTTTTTCCCTTGCTCGATGAGCGTCTTAAGCTTCGTCAATTTCACATCATACTTTTGCTTCTCCACAACCTCTTCAAGAAAATCATTCGTCAACTTCAACATTCCTAGCTTCACGCTTCTGGTTGTCCTTTCACAAACCAAACTGAGGTCTCTAAACTCTTCAATCAATATCAGTTCCTTCGCCATCAGAGACGACATATGCAAAGACTTTCTACTCAACGCATCGGCTACCACATTAGCCTTACCCGGGTGATAACTCAACTCGAAATCATAATCCTTAAGAAATTCTAACCATCTTCTTTGCCTCATATTGAGCTCCTTCTGATCAAATAAGTATTTCAGACTCTTGTGATCGCTGAAAACCTCAAATCTTGATCCATACAAGTAGTGCCTCCAAATCTTGAGAACAAACACGACAGCAGCTAGCTCCAAATCATGCGTAGGATAGTTCCTCTCATGAATCTTCAGCTGTCTTGATGCATAAGCAACGACTTGTCCCCTCTGCATCAACACACCACCTAGACCCATCTTCGACGCATCACAATAAACCACGAACGGTTCCTTCGGATTGGGCAGAATTAACACAGGTGCAGATGTCAACCTCCTCTTCAGCTCTTGGAAACTCTGCTCACACTTGTCATCCCAAAT
Source organism: Medicago ruthenica (assembly GCA_018208015.1). Classification (NCBI taxonomy): domain Eukaryota; kingdom Viridiplantae; phylum Streptophyta; class Magnoliopsida; order Fabales; family Fabaceae; genus Medicago; species Medicago ruthenica. Next base: position 92,895,587 of record CM031377.1, on the reverse strand, counting down.
GAAAGCTTGACCCTTCCTAGTCAACTGCGTCAACGGCAACGCCAACTTTGAAAATCCTTCAATGAACCTCCGATAGTAACCGGCCAAACCAAGAAAACTTCGGATCTCAGTAACAGACTCCGGCGTTCCCCAATCTTGCACGGCTTCTACCTTAGCAGGATCCACTGCTATACCACCACTTGAAATGACGTGACCCAAAAAGCTAACTTCATGCAACCAAAATTCACACTTAGAAAATTTTGCATAAAGCTTCTTCTCGCGCAACACCTCCAACACAATCCTCAAATGCTCGGCATGTTCCTCTTCCGTCTTTGAGTATACCAAAATATCGTCTATGAAGACCACCACGAATCGATCCAAAAAGGAATGAAATATACGATTCATATATTCCATAAACACTCCAGGTGCATTCGTAACTCCAAAAGGCATAACAGCATACTCGTAGTGACCATACCTTGTCCTGAAAGCAGTCTTCGGTATATCCTCCGCCTTCACTCTTATCTGGTGATATCCCAATCTCAAATCAATCTTGCTGAACACACAGGCTCCCACTAACTGATCCATCAAATCATCTATCCTCGGAAGTGGATACTTGTTCTTGATAGTTGCTTTATTCAACTGACGATAATCAATGCACAGACGCATACTACCATCTTTCTTCTTCACCAACAGAACCGGCGCACCCCACGGCGATACACTCGGTCTTACAAATCTTTTCTCTAACAATTCCTCCAATTGTTCCTTCAACTTTTCTAGCTCAGCAGCTGACATACGATACGGCGCCATTGATATTGGACTAGTGCCAGGTACGATGTCAATTGCGAATTCAACCTCTCTCTCGGGTGGTAAATCCAAAATGTCATCTGGAAAAACATCTGGGAATTCACGCACCACTGGCAACGCATCAACCTCAATCTTCTCTTCCACTCTCAACGAAGCAAACATAGCAAACACATCCTCTTGAGCCTTCACTGATCTTACCACTTCTCGACAACACATGAGCTTCGAACACAACTCTGGCTCCGGTCTTGGGAATGTAACCGTCCTCTTACCGCAGTTGATATGAACCCGATTAAATTCTAACCAGTTCATACCAAAGATAACATCTATTCCGCTCAACGGAATGCAGACTAAATCCATACCAAAGAGTCGATCATACATAATGACTGAACAATCAACACAAACTAGAGTAGTTGATACTGAACCACTCGCAGGCGTTTCAATAACCATGCGTCCCATCATATTTTCTACTTTAAGACCCAACCTCTTAACACAATCCATAGAAATAAACGAATGGGTAGCACCCGTATCAATAATAGCAGACAAAGGAGTATTATTGATAAAGCATGTACCTCTGATCAAGTTGTCCGCCTTCGCATCACCACCATCTAAAGCAAACACTTTTCCTCCAGCCGCTCTAGGCTTCTTACACACGTTGCTCTTATGACCCTCTTCTTTGCAATTGAAGCATACAACACCTTTCTTGCACTGATCAGCTTTGTGGTTAGGATCACCACACTTGAAACATTTTCCATCATTCTTCGGGCACTCAAACATACGATGTCCCGGTTGTCCACACTTAAAGCAATTCCTATTACCTCCAAACTTGCCACCACTACTCCCACCTTCATCTGGTTTCTTCCCACCTCTGCTATACGGTTTACCTCTAGCCATGTCCTTTCCCCTCTTCTCATTCGCGGCTTTGTAGTAATTAGCCTTAGCTTTACCATCCTTATCACATATCCGGCTCTTATTCACCAACATCGGAAAATTCCTGATCTCGCTAAAACCCAATCAACTGCTTGATATCTGGCCTCAGCCCATTTTCAAACTTCACACACTTGTCTTCCTCAGCTTCCACCGTGTTGTAATGAGGAGCAAAACGACACAAATCTTCAAACTTGGCCGCATATTCAGAAACAGATAAACTTCCTTGCTTGAGCTCCATGAACTCAATCACCTTACGGTTCCTCTCGTCTGCCGGAAAATACTTGGTTAAAAACTCTCTCCGGAAACGAGCCCAAGTAACTAAAGCTCCACCAGCTCCCAACCTCTGACTAGCATTTCCCCACCAATGATCAGCTTCATCATGGAGAACATACGCTCCCAGCAATACCTTATGCGCATCCAGACAACGCATAGCCCCAAAAATTCTCTCAATCCCTTCCAACCAAGTCTGAGCTCCATCTGGATCGTATCCTCCCTTGAAGATAGGCGGTTTGTTGTTCATAAACCTCTCGAGTCTCAACTCATCTTCTCCGCCTCCTCTAGCTTGTTGTGCGGCTCTATCCGCAGTCCTACTAGCAGCATCCTGAGCCATGGCATCAGCCATCCGCTCCATCGCGTCCGCAAGTGCTCGTTGCGTCATATCCACACACTACCAAACATCACATAACACAAGTGAGAACAAAGTGTTTAAGAAAACACATGTTACACAAAGGGTATACTAAACTTAATTGATCCAATGGATCGACCTGCTCTGATACCAACTATTGTAACACCCTAACCCTTAGCCGCCGATTATTAACTTTAATAAAGAAAACGTTAAGGACATAGGAAGTTACAACATCATGGAAAACAATTTTCAAAAACATCAACAGAAATCAAAACATATTTGATTCGCAAACACAGCAGCGGAAGAATAACAAACAAATGCTTATAACCAAGCATGCATATATTACACAAAAATATACACATAAGATTTTCAAAAGAGGCAATTCTACACAGAGACCATTGCCAAATCTATACATAAACGTTCAGATACCCCAAAATAGTGTTACAAATATCAGAGCACTAGACTCTAACTAGGATACAACACCTAGTACCAAAAATGTAAGGATAGCTAAGCTATGCCCTTACCACTACAAAAGCTCCTAAACAGCAAAGGGCTATTCCTCAACGATAGCCTCGCCAACCTGATAATCTGGATCCCCAAAGATCCAGCACATAACACAAAACAGAGAGTGTTAGTATCACAACCAATAAACAGGTATAATAACACATTATTATACATAACCAAAACACAACACATAATTGACAACACACAAGCTCATCAATAACAATTACCACTTAACAACCATTATGCACACATAATGTCACAAAGGATGCATGCCTCAAAATGCATTCACTAATGCATGTGGTACCAAATCATTTTGGATAAACTTATATCCTTATCAAGCACTCTTGATAATATCAAGCACTCTTGATAACCAAGCACTCTTGGATTTCTTATCCGCACACGGATATCATACAATCATGAAATGCATGATGATTCACTTAGTAAATATATGATACTTACTAACACAACTAATTATCAGCACTCTGATAATTATCACATCAACAACAACAAACACAACACTAAATTATCAGCACTCTGATAATTATCACAACAACAACAACAAACACAAACACTAGGCGCTCATGGCCACATCATAATATACGACATGTATATACTCAACCTTGATTAACAATTTCAAATCAACCAAGCAAATCATATCAAAATCTCACACATAAGGGTTTCAAAGGGAAACCCATACACTTTGATAACCCACACACATATTAGGGTTTTACACAAAACTTTCTTGAAACAAATAACCTTTAGAAGGCATTAGGAATGGATTAAAATGGTGGGCAAGGTTTCCAAAAACATATGATGAAAATACAGTAGCCAAAAGCCATCCCCGCGCGCACCAGGACCTCCAGAACAACTCAACAAAGTTGGCCTGTCCAGGGTTGGTCGCTACAAGCGAGCCCTTGGTCGCTACAAGCGCGAATAGGCAGGGAATTATCCTGCCTGGTCGCTACCAGCGAACCTTCGGTCGCTACAAGCGAGCCTGGTCGCTACAAGCGCCCGTGTGGTCGCTACAAGCGCGGATAGGCAGGGAATTATCCTGCCTGGTCGCTACAAGCGATGTTCCGTCGCTACAAGCGACCGTATCAGTACACAGTCATGTAAAAATGATTTTTCCACCATTTTAGCCCATTCAAGGTTACCCAACTTCCAGAACTTGTTAAAAACAACTTTCCATGATAAAACATCATTTATAAACCATCACAAACAAGGATTACATCTATCAAAGAAATTAGGGTTCAAAACAATAACTTTTCATAACTTTTCTTATGAATTCACAACACAATAACTTCAACAAAACATGCTAGCATCATCACTTAGCATTCAAGCAAGCTCAACATAATCATTAACAACTTTAAACCATAAAAAACTTTCTAACAAAACCTAAACAAAGTGAAGGAGAAGTTTGGGATGGAGAAATAGACATTCTCCCCTTCTCTTAATCACTTGTAATCAAGTAATACTAACTCTCTTACCTCACAATCAATGAATCTACAGAAATTCCAAGCTTTTCTTCACAAAATCACTTGCCCTAGCTTTCCTCTTGCTCTCCTTCTCTTCTTCCACGTTTTCTTCCTCTCCAAAAGCAATGAATAGTGATTCAAAAAGTTGTAGTGTTAATCTCTTATAATCCAATCCAATCAATCTTGGCCATCCATCCTTACTAACTCTCAAGGACCAATCCTAGCCCTTCAATCCAATCCAAGCTTACTACTATCATAAACACTTGATCATTACTACTCATAAACTAAAGCCCAACACTATTCACCCTCTTGGCCCAATTCGCCCAAAACTCTAAAACTCGATTACGAACTTATCTTCGCGCTAAATAATTATTCCTCGATCACTAGAAAATATATTTAAATGCAAATCCATAAATAAAATATATAAAAATATAATATACGAAAATAGGGTCGTTACATCATTCTTCTCTTCTACCCTCAACGAAGCAAACATAGCAAACACGTCCTCTTGAGCCTTCACTGATCTTACCACTTCTCGACAACACATGAGCTTCGAACACAACTCTCGCTCCGGTTTTGGAAACGTAACCGTCCTCTTACCGCAGTTGATATGAATCCGATTAAATTCTAACCAGTTCATACCAAAGATAACATCTATTCCGCTCAACGGAATGCAGACTAAATCCATACCAAAGTGTCGACCATACATAATGACTGAACAATCAACACAAACTAGAGTAGTCGATACCGAACCACTCGCAGGCGTTTCAATAACCATGCGTCCCATCATATTTTCTACTTTAAGACCCAACCTCTTAACACAATCCATAGAAATAAACGAATGGGTAGCACCCGTATCAATAATAGCAGACAAAGGAGTATTATTGATAAAGCATGTACCTCTGATCAAGTTGTCCGCCTTCGCATCACCACCATCTAAAGCAAACACTTTTCCTCCAGCCGCTCTAGGCTTCTTACACACGTTGCTCTTATGACCCGCTTCTTGCAATTGAAGCACACAACACCTTTCTTGCACTGATCAGCTTTGTGGTTAGGATCACCACACTTGAAACATTTCCCATCATTCTTCGGACATTCAAAGAAACCGATGTCCCGGTTGTCCACACTTAAAGCAATTCCTATTACCTCCAAACTTGTTACCACTACTCCCACCTTCATCTGGTTTCTTCCCACCTCTGCCATACGGTTTACCTCTAGCCATGTCTTTTCCCCTCTTCTCATTTGCGGCTTTGTAGTAATTAGCTTTAGCTTTACCATCCTTATCACATATCCGGCTCTTATTCACCAACATCGGAAAATTCCTGATCTCGCTAAACCCAATCAACTGCTTGATATCTGGCCTCAGCCCATTTTCAAACTTCACACACTTGTCTTCCTCAGCTTCCACCGTGTTTGTAATGAGGAGCAAAACGACACAAATCTCAAACTTGGCCGCATATTCAGAAAACAGATAAAACTTCCTTGCTTGAGCTCCATGAACTCAATCACCTACGATTCCTCTCGTCTGCCGGAAAATACTTGGTTAAAAACTCTCTCCGGAAACGAGCCCAAGTAACTAAAGCTCCACCAGCTCCCAACCTCTGACTAGCATTTCCCCACCAATGATCAGCCTCATCATGGAGAACATACGCTCCTAGCAATACCTTATGCGCATCCAGACAACGCATAGCCCCAAAAATTCTCTCAATCCCTTCCAACCAAGTCTGAGCTCCATCTGGATCGTATCCTCCCTTGAAGATAGGCGGTTTGTTGTTCATAAACCTCTCGAGTCTCAACTCATCTTCTCCGCCTCCTCTAGCTTGTTGTGCTGCTCTATCCGCAGTCCTACTAGCAGGCATCCTGAGCCATGGCATCCGCCATCCGCTCCATCGCATCCGCAAGTGCTCGTTGCGTCATATCCACACACTACCAAACATCACATAACACAAGTGAGAACAAAGTGTTTAAGAAAACACATGTTACACAAAGGGTATACTAAACTTAATTGATCCAATGGATCGACCTGCTCTGATACCAACTATTGTAACACCCTAACCCTTAACCGCCGATTATTAACTTTAATAAAGAAAACGTTAAGGACATAGGAAGTTACAACATGAAGAAATCTCGTTTTCCTAAACATCAACAGAAATCAAAACATATTTGATTCACAAACAGCAGCGGAAAAATAACAAACAAATGCTTAATAACCAAGCATGCATATATTACACAAATATATATACAAGATTCTCAAAATAGGCAATTCTACAACAGAGACCATTGCCAAATTCATACATACGCGTTTAGATACCCCCAAAATGGTGTTACAACTATCAGAGCCCTAAACTCTAACTAGGATACAACACCTAGTACAAAAAGAGTAAGGATAGCTAAGCTATGCCCTCACCACTAAGCAGCTTCTACACAGCCAAGCTACTCCTCGACGATAACCTCGTCACCCTGATAATCTGGATCCCCAAAGATCCAGCACATAACACAAAACAGAGAGTGTTAGTATCACAGCCAATAAACAGGTATAATAACACATTATTATACATAACCAAAACACAACACGTAATTGACAATACACAAGCTCATCAATAACAATTACCACTTAACAACCATTATGCACACATAATGTCACAAAGCTCATCAATAACAATTATCACTTAACAACCATTATGCACACATAATGTCACAAAGGATGCATGCCTCAAAATGCATTCACTAATGCATGTGGTACCAATTCTTGCTCAGCTTTAGAGTCATGGCGGACTGTTGGATAAACTTATATCCCTCCTTTCATCGACTGCACCTCTCATTCGCCATAAAAGGACGGTCGTGCATATGACCAATAAATAATTGGATTTCATTCTTTCATCGACTGCACCTCTCATTCGCCATAAAAGGACGGTCGTGCATATGACCAATAATAATTGGATTTCATTCTTACTCATAAAGAGCATACATACCATCATGAAATGCATGTATGTTCACTTAGCAATTATTGATATTTACACCTACATATGCTCAAATATGTGTGTACACTACCAATACTCATGCTAACTTCACAAGTAGGCACTCATGGCCAATCATAATACAAACATGTATATACTCAACCATGTTCACAATCTCAAATAAACCAAGCAATCATACCAACATCTCACACATAAGGGTTTCAAAGGAAGACCCACACACTTTGATAATCCCACACACATGCTAGGGTTTTACTCAAGCTTTTCTTGAAAACAAATAATCTTTAGAAAACATTAAGAATAAGTTAAAATGGTGGGCAAGGTTTCCAAAACATATAATGAGAATGCAGTAGCAAAAAGCCATCCCCGCGCGTACCAGGACCCTCAAAACAGCTCAACGAAGTTGGCATGTACAGGGCTGGTCGCTACAAGCGAGCCTGGTCGCTACAAGCGCCAGTGTGGTCGCTACAAGCGCAGATAGGCAGGGAATTATCCTGTCTGGTCGCTACAAGCGACCATCCGTCGCTACAGCGACCATATCAGTACACAGTCATGTAAAAATGTGATTTTCCACCATTTTAGCCCATTCAAGATTACCCAAAGTTCCAGAACATGTTAAAAACAATTCTCCTTCATAAAAAATCATTTAAAACCCATCACAAGCAAGGATTACATCTAACAAAGAAATTAGGGTTTAAACACTAATCTTCCATAACTTTTCCTTTGCATTCAAAACACTAGCAACATCAAATAAACATACCAGCAACATTACTTAGCATAAGCAAGCAAAACATAATCATTAACAACTTTAAACCATAAAAACTTTCTAACAAAAACCTAGACAAAGTGAAGGAGAAGTTTGGGATGGAGAAATAGACATTCTCCCCTTCTCTTAATCACTTGTAATCAAGTAATACAAACTCTCTTACCTTGAAATGATGATTCTAAACTCAAGATTCTACCCTTGTTCACTTGCCCTAGCTCTCTTGCTCTTCTCCTCCTCTTCTTTCACGTTTTTCTTCTTCTCCAAAAGCAATGAATAGTGATTCCAAAAAGTCTTGTAGATAATCTCATATAATCCAATCCAATCATCTTGGCCATCCATCCTTACTAACTCTCAAGGACTCATCCTAGCCTTTCAATCCAATCCAAGCTCACTACTATCATATCCACTTGATCATTACTAATACTCATAAACTAAAGCCCAACACTATTCACACCCTAGGCCCAAAACTCTAGAAACTCGATTACGAACTTATCTTCGCGCTACATAATTATTCCTCGATTACTAGAAAATATTTTTAAATGCAAATCCATAAAATAAAATATATAAAAATATAATATACGAAAATAGGGTCGTTATACTACGCAACCACCATCTTATCTTAAGTTTTTTTTCTCAAAGCTCGGGTATAGAGCTTCATTCATGCGACAACCCACAGTTGACATATATACGAACATAAAGCATAAAGAAGCATAGATATAGAGGCGGGAGAAAAAAATGAAGATAAAGATATATGACAAAAACATGCAAGCAAACAAAAAACACTTAACCTAAGAACTAACTAGGATAGGCCTGACTCACTAGTGAGAAATAAAATTCCCCAGTGGAGTCGCCAGCTGTCGCGTAGCTAAAAAACGCTCGAGCGTACTAACGCTCGGAATAACTACGGAGTCGCCACCAAAGTTTTATTTTTAAAGGGAAACGTTGATAAAACCCTTGACGATTTTGGAAAAGATGGTCATCGCAACCATTAACGGGTTCGGGAGTGGATTATGCAAGGGGAAGGTATTAGCACCCCTCGCATCCATTGTACCCAACGGGAACCTCCTAGTTAGTTTAAGGTTAAAAGTGTTTTAATGGTTGCTTGCTAGTTTTAATATTTCAAAGAAAAAGGAAAAGGGGAAAAAAAAGGTTTTTTATTAGTGTGCTTGACAAGAGTGGGATCTTGCTCCTACGTATCTCCTGGTGCGATGGAGAATTCAAAGCTACGTAGTTCTTTGGTAGAAAATATTTGTTTGTTAGTTGATTTTAAAGAACAATGTTTTTGATCTTATTCTAGCGGTTAAACGTAGCTTGTATGCTCGCGCGTGGGAGGCTTAAGCGTTTGTTTGTATCGCGTTAGAATTGATAAAACATCGTCCATTTGTAAAAAGAGATTTGATTTTTATATGACCACGGGGGGCCGAAAATTAGTTTGGTGTGTTGGATTTGTTTTTTATGTTTTTTTGTATTTTGAAAATAGAATGACGATTGTCCAAACAACGAGACATACGTCAAGTGCTCGTGCAACCGGGGAATGGGAGACATACGTCGAACCACTCCTATTTCATTCAAGTTTGTTATTGAAAATTAATATATTTTTTGTATTTTTGAAAAGGAATGACGATTGTCCGAACAACGAGACATACGTCAAGTGCCCGTGCAACCGGGGGAATGGAAAGACATACGTCGGACCATTCCTTTTTCATCCAAGTTTGTTATTGAAAAATATTGTATAAACTATAATTGAAAACAATAACACTTGTTACATTTTTCTCTTTTTCAAATAAAATGAGTTTCAGCCCCTTCAAAAATAGTTCAACCCAGGTTCTGAACCTTCAGACGCTGAAACTGACTTCAGAAACAGAATGCAAAATGATACGGCTTCAGTAGCACTGTTCAAAAGCTGCTTCTGAAGCACTGTTCAGAGCTGCTTTAGAGCAATGTTCAGAAGCTGCTTCAGAAGCACTATCAGAAGCTGCTTCAGAAGCACTGTTCAGAAGCTGCCTCAGAAGCACTGTTCAGAAGCTTGCCTCAGAAGCACGGTTCAGAATCTGCCTACGAAGCACTGTTCAGAAGCAGCCTCAGAAGCACTGTTCAGAAGCTGCCTCATAAGCACTGCTCAGAAGCTGCTTCAGAAGCACCTTCAGAAGCACTGTTCAGAAGCAGACTTCAGAAGCAGATTTTAGCACCTCAGGGGTGGTAAAACGTGGAAAACAGTAAGAAGAAGAAACAAACCAATTCTGCTTTGGTGATTGTTGTGATCTTTGTGATTTTTGGGTTTTTTGTATGATTTTTTAGTGCAAAAAATGAGTTAAAATGACTAACATGAAGAGTAAAATGCAGAAGAAAAATATGCAGGAACAGCAGAACACAAATTCTATGATTTTTTCTCAACTTCTCAGTCAGATTTCTCACTCAGTACTGAACCAAATACGAAATAAAAATATCACTGTAAGCTTGCCATGAATACTACATCCTAGTGGTCTTAGATCTACGAAAAGATGTCCTAAAACTAACTATATTCTGGCCTTAAGTCATGCTCATGAACTTATGATGAAAAATGCATTATTTTTAAGAAAAGCTACAAACACTTAAACAAAAAGCGAAAAAGGTCAAAGATATCTTACAAACTCCTAGCCAAAGCTTCAGATGCTCGAAAAAAAAAAATGAAAGGGGGCTTTTGGGTGGTTGTGGTTTTTTTAAAGGTGGAAGTGATGGAGAAGATGAACAATAACAAAATGGTGTTTTGCTACTATTCTCCTCTCTTTGTGCGCTGTTTCTTGTGATGTTTTTGTGTGAGGTTTTGTGATGATGGCTTAGATAGTTTTTTTGATTTGTTGTGGTGGTTTGTAAAGAAAAAATGACAGAGTTTCTTTTCAAAGGTTTTGATATATGATTTTGATGTTTCCTGGTTTTCTCATTCTGCTCAAAATCCTCCTTTTCCCTCTGATTTTCGTCCCTGTTATATAGGCAATTTTGTGTTCTTTTGTGATTATGAGATCCCTTGAAAGCTGGACTTTTTGGGTGCTTTGGCAAAAATCTTGGGTTAACATTTATTGAAAGGGGAGGAAGTTGACCTTGCCTTGTGATTTTGGTGAAGACTTTGTGGCTAGTTCTGGAAGAGTTGGGGCTGAGTTTTGACAGAGGATAATGAAAGCAAGCATGAAGAAAGGGGCGCTGCAGGCAGTCTGCAGCTTATTTTGACTTTCATGACAAAGGATGAAAGAAATCCAGGAAACAAGGGGGCGCCCCCTGCAACTTGTAGTGCTTTTTGGGGTTAATTCTTGAAGATTTGGGGTTGATTCTGACAGAAGGTTAACGGAAGAGAGGAAGAAGGGGCACTGCTGCCCCTTGCAAGTACTTCTTGCTCTCGAGCTCCCACGTCGCATACTCACCGGCTGGGCCTCCCCCAAACGACTTTCACCGATGAAATCTCTTTGTTCCTGAGCCTCTTCATCTCTTGTCCTTCAATCCTTAAGGGTACCGTTGCAACCGTTAAATTCTCTCTCACTTGTATCTCGTCCGACTCAATCACATGTGACGGATCCGATACGTATTTCCTTAATTGAGACACGTGAAAAACATCATGTAGATTTGACAACGACGGCGGTACGCAATCCTATACGCCACCTTCCCAATCCTCTTCAAAATCTGATACGGACCAATGAACCTCGATGCTAACTTCTTCGATTTCAAAGCCCGTCCAATACCCGTAGTCGATGTAACTCTTAGAAACACATGATCTCCTTCTTGAAATTCTATATCCTTCCTTCTCTTGTCGGCATAGCTTTTCTGGCGACTCTGCGACGCTCTCATCTTTTCTTGGATCATCTTGATCTTCTCGGTCGTTTGTTGCACAATCTCAGGTCCAAGCACCACACTTTCTCCCGATTCAAACCAACACAAAGGTGTTCTACATCTTCTCCCATACAACGCTTCAAAAGGTGCCATACCAATGCTCTGAATGAAAACTGTTGTTATACGTAAACTCAATCAATGGTAAGCAAGCTTCCCAACTCACTCCTTGTTCCAAAATACACGATCTTAACAAATCCTCAATGATTGAATTGTCCTCTCCGACTGACCATCCGTCTGCGGGTGATAAGCAGAACTCATCCGCAACTTAGTCCCCAACGCTTCTTGCAAACTATCCCAAACCTTGAAGTAAAACGGGGATCTCGATCCGATACAATACTCGACGGTATTCCATGTAATCTCACGATTTGCTCGACATAAATCTCAGCCAACTTCGGTATTAGCATACCGGTCTTGATAGCTATGAAATGAGCAGACTTTGTTAACCTGTCGACAACTACCCAAATCATATTGTTACCTTTCGACGTCTTCGGCAAACCGCTTACAAAATCCATCGCAATACTATCCCATTTCCACTCTGGAATAAACATAGGTTGCAATAGCCCCGACGGCTTCTGATGCTCCACCTTGGACTTCTGACAAGTCAAACAAGCGAAAACAAACTCGGCGATCTCTTTCTCATCCCTTGCCACCAAAACATTTTCCTCAGATCTTGATACATCTTAGTAACACCAGGATGAATACTTAAGTTGCTTCTGTGACCTTCCTCCAAGATCATCCGCTTCAATTCAGGCACATCAGGTACACATAACCTTCCTTGACACCTCATCACGCCTTTCTCATCGATCTCAACGTTTACCTTTTCCCTTGCTCGATGAGCGTCTTAAGCTTCGTCAATTTCACATCATACTTTTGCTTCTCCACAACCTCTTCAAGAAAATCATTCGTCAACTTCAACATTCCTAGCTTCACGCTTCTGGTTGTCCTTTCACAAACCAAACTGAGGTCTCTAAACTCTTCAATCAATATCAGTTCCTTCGCCATCAGAGACGACATATGCAAAGACTTTCTACTCAACGCATCGGCTACCACATTAGCCTTACCCGGGTGATAACTCAACTCGAAATCATAATCCTTAAGAAATTCTAACCATCTTCTTTGCCTCATATTGAGCTCCTTCTGATCAAATAAGTATTTCAGACTCTTGTGATCGCTGAAAAACCTCAAATCTTGATCCATACAAGTAGTGCCTCCAAATCTTGAGAACAAACACGACAGCAGCTAGCTCCAAATCATGCGTAGGATAGTTCCTCTCATGAATCTTCAGCTGTCTTGATGCATAAGCAACGACTTGTCCCCTCTGCATCAACACACCACCTAGACCCATCTTCGACGCATCACAATAAACCACGAACGGTTCCTTCGGATTGGGCAGAATTAACACAGGTGCAGATGTCAACCTCCTCTTCAGCTCTTGGAAACTCTGCTCACACTTGTCATCCCAAATGAAAGCTTGACCCTTCCTAGTCAACTGCGTCAACGGCAACGCCAACTTTGAAAATCCTTCAATGAACCTCCGATAGTAACCGGCCAAACCAAGAAAACTTCGGATCTCAGTAACAGACTCCGGCGTTCCCCAATCTTGCACGGCTTCTACCTTAGCAGGATCCACTGCTATACCACCACTTGAAATGACGTGACCCAAAAAGCTAACTTCATGCAACCAAAATTCACACTTAGAAAATTTTGCATAAAGCTTCTTCTCGCGCAACACCTCCAACACAATCCTCAAATGCTCGGCATGTTCCTCTTCCGTCTTTGAGTATACCAAAATATCGTCTATGAAGACCACCACGAATCGATCCAAAAAGGAATGAAATATACGATTCATATATTCCATAAACACTCCAGGTGCATTCGTAACTCCAAAAGGCATAACAGCATACTCGTAGTGACCATACCTTGTCCTGAAAGCAGTCTTCGGTATATCCTCCGCCTTCACTCTTATCTGGTGATATCCCAATCTCAAATCAATCTTGCTGAACACACAGGCTCCCACTAACTGATCCATCAAATCATCTATCCTCGGAAGTGGATACTTGTTCTTGATAGTTGCTTTATTCAACTGACGATAATCAATGCACAGACGCATACTACCATCTTTCTTCTTCACCAACAGAACCGGCGCACCCCACGGCGATACACTCGGTCTTACAAATCTTTTCTCTAACAATTCCTCCAATTGTTCCTTCAACTTTTCTAGCTCAGCAGCTGACATACGATACGGCGCCATTGATATTGGACTAGTGCCAGGTACGATGTCAATTGCGAATTCAACCTCTCTCTCGGGTGGTAAATCCAAAATGTCATCTGGAAAAACATCTGGGAATTCACGCACCACTGGCAACGCATCAACCTCAATCTTCTCTTCCACTCTCAACGAAGCAAACATAGCAAACACATCCTCTTGAGCCTTCACTGATCTTACCACTTCTCGACAACACATGAGCTTCGAACACAACTCTGGCTCCGGTCTTGGGAATGTAACCGTCCTCTTACCGCAGTTGATATGAACCCGATTAAATTCTAACCAGTTCATACCAAAGATAACATCTATTCCGCTCAACGGAATGCAGACTAAATCCATACCAAAGAGTCGATCATACATAATGACTGAACAATCAACACAAACTAGAGTAGTTGATACTGAACCACTCGCAGGCGTTTCAATAACCATGCGTCCCATCATATTTTCTACTTTAAGACCCAACCTCTTAACACAATCCATAGAAATAAACGAATGGGTAGCACCCGTATCAATAATAGCAGACAAAGGAGTATTATTGATAAAGCATGTACCTCTGATCAAGTTGTCCGCCTTCGCATCACCACCATCTAAAGCAAACACTTTTCCTCCAGCCGCTCTAGGCTTCTTACACACGTTGCTCTTATGACCCTCTTCTTTGCAATTGAAGCATACAACACCTTTCTTGCACTGATCAGCTTTGTGGTTAGGATCACCACACTTGAAACATTTTCCATCATTCTTCGGGCACTCAAACATACGATGTCCCGGTTGTCCACACTTAAAGCAATTCCTATTACCTCCAAACTTGCCACCACTACTCCCACCTTCATCTGGTTTCTTCCCACCTCTGCTATACGGTTTACCTCTAGCCATGTCCTTTCCCCTCTTCTCATTCGCGGCTTTGTAGTAATTAGCCTTAGCTTTACCATCCTTATCACATATCCGGCTCTTATTCACCAACATCGGAAAATTCCTGATCTCGCTAAACCCAATCAACTGCTTGATATCTGGCCTCAGCCCATTTTCAAACTTCACACACTTGTCTTCCTCAGCTTCCACCGTGTTGTAATGAGGAGCAAAACGACACAAATCTTCAAACTTGGCCGCATATTCAGAAACAGATAAACTTCCTTGCTTGAGCTCCATGAACTCAATCACCTTACGGTTCCTCTCGTCTGCCGGAAATACTTGGTTAAAAACTCTCTCCGGAAACGAGCCCAAGTAACTAAAGCTCCACCAGCTCCCAACCTCTGACTAGCATTTCCCCACCAATGATCAGCTTCATCATGGAGAACATACGCTCCCAGCAATACCTTATGCGCATCCAGACAACGCATAGCCCCAAAAATTCTCTCAATCCCTTCCAACCAAGTCTGAGCTCCATCTGGATCGTATCCTCCCTTGAAGATAGGCGGTTTGTTGTTCATAAACCTCTCGAGTCTCAACTCATCTTCTCCGCCTCCTCTAGCTTGTTGTGCGGCTCTATCCGCAGTCCTACTAGCAGCATCCTGAGCCATGGCATCAGCCATCCGCTCCATCGCGTCCGCAAGTGCTCGTTGCGTCATATCCACACACTACCAAACATCACATAACACAAGTGAGAACAAAGTGTTTAAGAAAACACATGTTACACAAAGGGTATACTAAACTTAATTGATCCAATGGATCGACCTGCTCTGATACCAACTATTGTAACACCCTAACCCTTAGCCGCCGATTATTAACTTTAATAAAGAAAACGTTAAGGACATAGGAAGTTACAACATCATGGAAAACAATTTTCAAAAACATCAACAGAAATCAAAACATATTTGATTCGCAAACACAGCAGCGGAAGAATAACAAACAAATGCTTATAACCAAGCATGCATATATTACACAAAAATATACACATAAGATTTTCAAAAGAGGCAATTCTACACAGAGACCATTGCCAAATCTATACATAAACGTTCAGATACCCCAAAATAGTGTTACAAATATCAGAGCACTAGACTCTAACTAGGATACAACACCTAGTACCAAAAATGTAAGGATAGCTAAGCTATGCCCTTACCACTACAAAAGCTCCTAAACAGCAAAGGGCTATTCCTCAACGATAGCCTCGCCAACCTGATAATCTGGATCCCCAAAGATCCAGCACATAACACAAAACAGAGAGTGTTAGTATCACAACCAATAAACAGGTATAATAACACATTATTATACATAACCAAAACACAACACATAATTGACAACACACAAGCTCATCAATAACAATTACCACTTAACAACCATTATGCACACATAATGTCACAAAGGATGCATGCCTCAAAATGCATTCACTAATGCATGTGGTACCAAATCATTTTGGATAAACTTATATCCTTATCAAGCACTCTTGATAATATCAAGCACTCTTGATAACCAAGCACTCTTGGATTTCTTATCCGCACACGGATATCATACAATCATGAAATGCATGATGATTCACTTAGTAAATATATGATACTTACTAACACAACTAATTATCAGCACTCTGATAATTATCACATCAACAACAACAAACACAACACTAAATTATCAGCACTCTGATAATTATCACAACAACAACAACAAACACAAACACTAGGCGCTCATGGCCACATCATAATATACGACATGTATATACTCAACCTTGATTAACAATTTCAAATCAACCAAGCAAATCATATCAAAATCTCACACATAAGGGTTTCAAAGGGAAACCCATACACTTTGATAACCCACACACATATTAGGGTTTTACACAAAACTTTCTTGAAACAAATAACCTTTAGAAGGCATTAGGAATGGATTAAAATGGTGGGCAAGGTTTCCAAAAACATATGATGAAAATACAGTAGCCAAAAGCCATCCCCGCGCGCACCAGGACCTCCAGAACAACTCAACAAAGTTGGCCTGTCCAGGGTTGGTCGCTACAAGCGAGCCCTTGGTCGCTACAAGCGCGAATAGGCAGGGAATTATCCTGCCTGGTCGCTACCAGCGAACCTTCGGTCGCTACAAGCGAGCCTGGTCGCTACAAGCGCCCGTGTGGTCGCTACAAGCGCGGATAGGCAGGGAATTATCCTGCCTGGTCGCTACAAGCGATGTTCCGTCGCTACAAGCGACCGTATCAGTACACAGTCATGTAAAAATGATTTTTCCACCATTTAGCCCATTCAAGGTTACCCAACTTCCAGAACTTGTTAAAAACAACTTTCCATGATAAAACATCATTTATAAACCATCACAAACAAGGATTACATCTATCAAAGAAATTAGGGTTCAAAACAATAACTTTTCATAACTTTTCTTATGAATTCACAACACAATAACTTCAACAAAACATGCTAGCATCATCACTTAGCATTCAAGCAAGCTCAACATAATCATTAACAACTTTAAACCATAAAAAACTTTCTAACAAACCTAAACAAAGTGAAGGAGAAGTTTGGGATGGAGAAATAGACATTCTCCCCTTCTCTTAATCACTTGTAATCAAGTAATACTAACTCTCTTACCTCACAATCAATGAATCTACAGAAATTCCAAGCTTTTCTTCACAAAATCACTTGCCCTAGCTTTCCTCTTGCTCTCCTTCTCTTCTTCCACGTTTTCTTCCTCTCCAAAAGCAATGAATAGTGATTCAAAAAGTTGTAGTGTTAATCTCTTATAATCCAATCCAATCAATCTTGGCCATCCATCCTTACTAACTCTCAAGGACCAATCCTAGCCCTTCAATCCAATCCAAGCTTACTACTATCATAAACACTTGATCATTACTACTCATAAACTAAAGCCCAACACTATTCACCCTCTTGGCCCAATTCGCCCAAAACTCTAAAAACTCGATTACGAACTTATCTTCGCGCTAAATAATTATTCCTCGATCACTAGAAAATATATTTAAATGCAAATCCATAAAATAAAATATATAAAAATATAATATACGAAAATAGGGTCGTTACATCATTCTTCTCTTCTACCCTCAACGAAGCAAACATAGCAAACACGTCCTCTTGAGCCTTCACTGATCTTACCACTTCTCGACAACACATGAGCTTCGAACACAACTCTCGCTCCGGTTTTGGAAACGTAACCGTCCTCTTACCGCAGTTGATATGAATCCGATTAAATTCTAACCAGTTCATACCAAAGATAACATCTATTCCGCTCAACGGAATGCAGACTAAATCCATACCAAAGTGTCGACCATACATAATGACTGAACAATCAACACAAACTAGAGTAGTCGATACCGAACCACTCGCAGGCGTTTCAATAACCATGCGTCCCATCATATTTTCTACTTTAAGACCCAACCTCTTAACACAATCCATAGAAATAAACGAATGGGTAGCACCCGTATCAATAATAGCAGACAAAGGAGTATTATTGATAAAGCATGTACCTCTGATCAAGTTGTCCGCCTTCGCATCACCACCATCTAAAGCAAACACTTTTCCTCCAGCCGCTCTAGGCTTCTTACACACGTTGCTCTTATGACCCGCTTCTTTGCAATTGAAGCACACAACACCTTTCTTGCACTGATCAGCTTTGTGGTTAGGATCACCACACTTGAAACATTTCCCATCATTCTTCGGACATTCAAAGAAACGATGTCCCGGTTGTCCACACTTAAAGCAATTCCTATTACCTCCAAACTTGTTACCACTACTCCCACCTTCATCTGGTTTCTTCCCACCTCTGCCATACGGTTTACCTCTAGCCATGTCTTTTCCCCTCTTCTCATTTGCGGCTTTGTAGTAATTAGCTTTAGCTTTACCATCCTTATCACATATCCGGCTCTTATTCACCAACATCGGAAAATTCCTGATCTCGCTAAACCCAATCAACTGCTTGATATCTGGCCTCAGCCCATTTTCAAACTTCACACACTTGTCTTCCTCAGCTTCCACCGTGTTGTAATGAGGAGCAAAACGACACAAATCTTCAAACTTGGCCGCATATTCAGAAACAGATAAACTTCCTTGCTTGAGCTCCATGAACTCAATCACCTTACGATTCCTCTCGTCTGCCGGAAAATACTTGGTTAAAAACTCTCTCCGGAAACGAGCCCAAGTAACTAAAGCTCCACCAGCTCCCAACCTCTGACTAGCATTTCCCCACCAATGATCAGCCTCATCATGGAGAACATACGCTCCTAGCAATACCTTATGCGCATCCAGACAACGCATAGCCCCAAAAATTCTCTCAATCCCTTCCAACCAAGTCTGAGCTCCATCTGGATCGTATCCTCCCTTGAAGATAGGCGGTTTGTTGTTCATAAACCTCTCGAGTCTCAACTCATCTTCTCCGCCTCCTCTAGCTTGTTGTGCTGCTCTATCCGCAGTCCTACTAGCAGCATCCTGAGCCATGGCATCCGCCATCCGCTCCATCGCATCCGCAAGTGCTCGTTGCGTCATATCCACACACTACCAAACATCACATAACACAAGTGAGAACAAAGTGTTTAAGAAAACACATGTTACACAAAGGGTATACTAAACTTAATTGATCCAATGGATCGACCTGCTCTGATACCAACTATTGTAACACCCTAACCCTTAACCGCCGATTATTAACTTTAATAAAGAAAACGTTAAGGACATAGGAAGTTACAACATGAAGAAATCTCGTTTTCCTAAACATCAACAGAAATCAAAACATATTTGATTCACAAACAGCAGCGGAAAAATAACAAACAAATGCTTAATAACCAAGCATGCATATATTACACAAATATATATACAAGATTCTCAAAATAGGCAATTCTACAACAGAGACCATTGCCAAATTCATACATACGCGTTTAGATACCCCAAAATGGTGTTACAACTATCAGAGCCCTAAACTCTAACTAGGATACAACACCTAGTACAAAAAGAGTAAGGATAGCTAAGCTATGCCCTCACCACTAAGCAGCTTCTACACAGCCAAGCTACTCCTCGACGATAACCTCGTCACCCTGATAATCTGGATCCCCAAAGATCCAGCACATAACACAAAACAGAGAGTGTTAGTATCACAGCCAATAAACAGGTATAATAACACATTATTATACATAACCAAAACACAACACGTAATTGACAATACACAAGCTCATCAATAACAATTACCACTTAACAACCATTATGCACACATAATGTCACAAAGCTCATCAATAACAATTATCACTTAACAACCATTATGCACACATAATGTCACAAAGGATGCATGCCTCAAAATGCATTCACTAATGCATGTGGTACCAATTCTTGCTCAGCTTTAGAGTCATGGCGGACTGTTGGATAAACTTATATCCCTCCTTTCATCGACTGCACCTCTCATTCGCCATAAAAGGACGGTCGTGCATATGACCAATAAATAATTGGATTTCATTCTTTCATCGACTGCACCTCTCATTCGCCATAAAAGGACGGTCGTGCATATGACCAATAATAATTGGATTTCATTCTTACTCATAAAGAGCATACATACCATCATGAAATGCATGTATGTTCACTTAGCAATTATTGATATTTACACCTACATATGCTCAAATATGTGTGTACACTACCAATACTCATGCTAACTTCACAAGTAGGCACTCATGGCCAATCATAATACAAACATGTATATACTCAACCATGTTCACAATCTCAAATAAACCAAGCAATCATACCAACATCTCACACATAAGGGTTTCAAAGGAAGACCCACACACTTTGATAATCCCACACACATGCTAGGGTTTTACTCAAGCTTTTCTTGAAAACAAATAATCTTTAGAAAACATTAAGAATAAGTTAAAATGGTGGGCAAGGTTTCCAAAACATATAATGAGAATGCAGTAGCAAAAAGCCATCCCCGCGCGTACCAGGACCCTCAAAACAGCTCAACGAAGTTGGCATGTACAGGGCTGGTCGCTACAAGCGAGCCTGGTCGCTACAAGCGCCAGTGTGGTCGCTACAAGCGCAGATAGGCAGGGAATTATCCTGTCTGGTCGCTACAAGCGACCATCCGTCGCTACAGCGACCATATCAGTACACAGTCATGTAAAAATGTGATTTTCCACCATTTTAGCCCATTCAAGATTACCCAAAGTTCCAGAACATGTTAAAAACAATTCTCCTTCATAAAACATCATTTAAAACCCATCACAAGCAAGGATTACATCTAACAAAGAAATTAGGGTTTAAAACACTAATCTTCCATAACTTTTCCTTTGCATTCAAAACACTAGCAACATCAAATAAACATACCAGCAACATTACTTAGCATTAAGCAAGCAAAACATAATCATTAACAACTTTAAACCATAAAAACTTTCTAACAAAACCTAGACAAAGTGAAGGAGAAGTTTGGGATGGAGAAATAGACATTCTCCCCTTCTCTTAATCACTTGTAATCAAGTAATACTAACTCTCTTACCTTGAAATGATGATTCTAAACTCAAGATTCTACCCTTGTTCACTTGCCCTAGCTCTCTTGCTCTTCTCCTCCTCTTCTTTCACGTTTTCTTCTTCTCCAAAAGCAATGAATAGTGATTCCAAAAAGTCTTGTGATAATCTCATATAATCCAATCCAATCAATCTTGGCCATCCATCCTTACTAACTCTCAAGGACTCATCCTAGCCTTTCAATCCAATCCAAGCTCACTACTATCATATCCACTTGATCATTACTAATACTCATAAACTAAAGCCCAACACTATTCACACCCTAGGCCCAAAACTCTAGAAACTCGATTACGAACTTATCTTCGCGCTACATAATTATTCCTCGATTACTAGAAAATATTTTTAAATGCAAATCCATAAAATAAAATATATAAAAATATAATATACAAAAATAGGGTCGTTATACTACGCAACCACCATCTTATCTTAAGTTTTTTTTCTCAAAGCTCGGGTATAGAGCTTCACTCATGCGACAACCCACAGTTGACATATATATATGAACATAAAGCATAATGAAGCATAGATATAGAGGCGGGAGAAAAAATGAAGATAAAGATATATGACAAAAACATGCAAGCAAACAAAAAACACTTAACCTAAGAACTAACTAGGATAGGCCTGACTCACTAGTGAGAAATAAAATTCCCCAGTGGAGTCGCCAGCTGTCGCGTAGCTAAAAACGCTCGAGCGTACTAACGCTCGGAATAACTACGGAGTCGCCACCAAAGTTTTATTTTTAAAGGGAAACGTTGATAAAACCCTTGACGATTTGGAAAAGATGGTCATCGCAACCATTAACGGGTTCGGGAGTGGATTATGCAAGGGGAAGGTATTAGCACCCCTCGCATCCATTGTACCCAACGGGAACCTCCTAGTTAGTTTAAGGTTAAAAGTGTTTTAATGGTTGCTTGCTACGTTTTAATATTTCAAAGAAAAAAGGAAAAGGGGAAAAAAAAGGTTTTTTATTAGTGTGCTTGACAAGAGTGGGATCTTGCTCCTACGTATCTCCTGGTGCGATGGAGAATTCAAAGCTACGTAGTTCTTTGGTAGAAAATATTTGTTTGTTAGTTGATTTTAAAGAACAATGTTTTTGATCTTATTCTAGCGGTTAAACGTAGCTTGTATGCTCGCGCGTGGGAGGCTTAAGCGTTTGTTTGTATCGCGTTAGAATTGATAAAACATCGTCCATTTGTAAAAAGAGATTTGATTTTTATATGACCACGGGGGGCCGAAAATTAGTTTGGTGTGTTGGATTTGTTTTTTATGTTTTTTTGTATTTTGAAAATAGAATGACGATTGTCCAAACAACGAGACATACGTCAAGTGCTCGTGCAACCGGGGAATGGGAGACATACGTCGAACCACTCCTATTTCATTCAAGTTTGTTATTGAAAATTAATATATTTTTTGTATTTTTGAAAAGGAATGACGATTGTCCGAACAACGAGACATACGTCAAGTGCCTGTGCAACCGGGGAATGGAAAGACATACGTCGGACCATTCCTTTTTCATCCAAGTTTGTTATTGAAAAATATTGTATAAACTATAATTGAAAACAATAACACTTGTTACATTTTTTCTCTTTTTCAAATAAAATGAGTTTCAGCCCCTTCAAAAATAGTTCAACCCAGGTTCTGAACCTTCAGACGCTGAAACTGACTTCAGAAACAGAATGCAAAATGATACGGCTTCAGTAGCACTGTTCAAAAGCTGCTTCTGAAGCACTGTTCAGAAGCTGCTTTAGAAGCAATGTTCAGAAGCTGCTTCAGAAGCACTATTCAGAAGCTGCTTCAGAAGCACTGTTCAGAAGCTGCCTCAGAAGCACTGTTCAGAAGCTGCCTCAGAAGCACTGTTCAGAATCTGCCTCAGAAGCACTGTTCAGAAGCAGCCTCAGAAGCACTGTTCAGAAGCTGCCTCATAAGCACTGCTCAGAAGCTGCTTCAGAAGCACTGTTCAGAAGCAGACTTCAGAAGCAGATTTTAGAACCTCAGGGGTAAAACGTTGAAAACAGTAAGAAGAAGAAACAAACCAATTCTGCTTTGGTGATTGTTGTGATCTTTGTGATTTTTGGGTTTTTTGTATGATTTTTTAGTGCAAAAATGAGTTAAAATGACTAACATGAAGAGTAAAAATGCAGAAAAATATGCAGGAACAGCAGAACACAAATTCTATGATTTTTTCTCAACTTCTCAGTCAGATTTCTCACTCAGTACTGAACCAAATACGAAAATAAAAATATCACTGTAAAGCTTGCCATGAATACTACATCCTAGTGGTCTTAGATCTACGAAAAGATGTCCTAAAACTAACTATATTCTGGCCTTAAGTCATGCTCATGAACTTATGATGAAAAATGCATTATTTTTAAGAAAAGCTACAAACACTTAAACAAAAAGCGAAAAAGGTCAAAGATATCTTACAAACTCCTAGCCAAAGCTTCAGATGCTCGAAAAAAAAAATGAAAGGGGGCTTTTGGGTGGTTGTGGTTTTTTTAAGGTGGAAGTGATGGAGAAGATGAACAGTAACAAAATGGTGTTTTGCTACTATTCTCCTCTCTTTGTGCGATGTTTCTTGTGATGTTTTTGTGTGAGGTTTTGTGATGATGGCTTAGATAGTTTTTTTGATTTGTTGTGGTGGTTTGTAAAGAAAAAATGACAGAGTTTCTTTTCAAAGGTTTTGATATATGATTTTGATGTTTCTGGTTTTCTCATTCTGCTCAAAATCCTCCTTTTCCCTCTGATTTTCGTCCCTGTTATATAGGCAATTTTGTGTTCTTTTGTGATTATGAGATCCCTTGAAAGCTGGACTTTTTGGGTGCTTTGGCAAAAATCTTGGTTAACATTTATTGAAAAGGGGAGGAAGTGACCTTGCCTTGTGATTTTGGTGAAGACTTTGTGGCTAGTTCTGGAAGAGTTGGGGCTGAGTTTTGACAGAGGATAATGAAAGCAAGCAGGAAGAAAGGGGCGCTGCAGGCAGTCTGCAGCTTATTTTGACTTTCATGACAAAGGATGAAAGAAATCCAGGAAACAAGGGGGCGCCCCCTGCAACTTGTAGTGCTTTTGGGGTTAATTCTTGAAGATTTGGGGTTGATTCTGACAGAAGTTAACGGAAGAGAGGAAGAAGGGGCACTGCTGCCCCTGCAGTACTTTTTGACTTTGACTTCTTTTTTTTTAAAAGAAAAATGAAAAAATAAGAAAAATAAAAATAATAAAAATAAAGTAATAATAATAATAATAATAATAATAATAATAATAATAATAAAAAGCAGAATAATCAAAAAATAAAAAATGAGAATAAAAGTCAATATGAAAAAATAAAATGAAATAGATAAGGATAAAAAGTGGCTCTAAAACGAACCAAAAGTGAGGTATTTTAAAATACCTCTTTGCCGAAATTTTCCTCGAAAGGACAAAAAGTTCCGGGCCAAAAGACATATCTATGGAAACTTAGGTCATAAATATGACAGACAAAATTAGGGTACAACAACAATTAGTCAATTACATATATGATATATCCCATAAAGAGAACACTATTACTTAGTCCATTACATATATCTAAAATTTAATAGAAATATCATGTATCCCACACGTATCGATTTTCTACCGCATATCCCTCGTGTATCCTCGATGTATCTGAAAAATATCGGACAATTGTTTTTTTAGAAAATAAAATTTAATCCCTAAATACTCTTCCGATACGTATCAGGACGTATCAGACGAGTATCGGTGCAAGATACATATCGGATACCGGTACATTATGCATTTTGAAGTATCTGTGCTTTAGATCAAGACTAGACAATCACCATTGTACTAGCACCCTAGGTGTTAGCCTGTATTTTCAACAAAGGATATTAAATGCGGTCATTAAGGTTTGACTGAACATGTGGAAGAAAAGTGAAGCTTTTAGTCATAATAAGTTTCTAAGATTGCACGCTCATTCGACAAGATCGAAGGAATAAAGTTGGTCGAAGGGTATCTCGACAACTCGAGAGTCAGTTGTTTTCTGAAGAGGTTCCTTTGCAAATTGTCGGAGTTCGTGGTTGTCGAAGGAATAGGATTTGAATAGGCGTTGGTAGTAGTTATAGTTTGGATAGGATTGTACAGCTATTTTCTTAAGTATAAATAAGAGTTTTCCATGAGGAAAACGAGGTCACAAATCAAATACATAACATTCTACACACTCGAAGTATCCAAGTTACAGGGAGAAAAGAGTCACAAATCATGTATGATCCTTGTGAACAACCTTTATTTCGAATCAATGCAATTTACTTTACTTTAAGTTAATTCTTGCAATTTACCTTTATTCTGCAATTTTCCATTCGACAAGTTCAAGCAATCGAACTTGAAGATTATCTTTGTTTTCATACATTTGAAACACATAAGAATCAACAAAAACATGCAGAGATTTTCAAACGAACTCGACACACAATGGCCTGAGATTACTGGTTGATCTCGCAAGCAATAAATTTATAACCAGCGTTGTTTACCAAAAACCAAGGTAAATAAATTGGCACGCCCGGTGGGACTCTGTGTGTCGAAAGTTCATATTAATTGAATTTTTCTTTTGTTTTTGTTCTTTAAGATAAATACTTGTGATTTTGCTTCGTATGCGATTGAGAGTTGGTAAGTGTCTTCCTGAAATGGTGCTTCCAAGTTCAACATCCGCTTCCACATCCAATGCACAGTCTAGTGTGCAAGTTTCACAGGAAATACCTGTTAGTGGTCAAACATAACCAAATTTGGCTGGGGTTACAACCTTTATGCCATCATCTACGTTGATACCGGCAGTAATTGGTCCTGCAGTTATTGAGACCGCCATCCCATCGACACAGGCTAGCCCAGTGGTCTATAGACCATTAATACAATATGTAGATAGAAGTACTTTGGTGGGACCCTTTGGGGCCTTGATGCCACAGTTTTCACTCGTAATGACAGGAAGGGATCCCTCTTACGACATGCCAACAACCTTGATGGCAGGCCTTAGGACGAACGCTTCTATGTTTGCAGACAATGCGAATTCCATATTGTAACAATTACATGGATATGCAATAAGCATCCCTGGTCGAAGCACTCCAACTGCGCTGACTACAACGTCCTTGGCGTCGCTAAGACAACAAATGGACGAGAGTAATCATGACATGGTAAACATGTTGACCCAACAAATTGGAACGGTGTTTAATCCTATGATCTAGACCACTAACAATAGTTACCAATTGTTGGCTACTCAAATGGAGAGAATTGCCAATTTCTTCGCGCCAGTCCAACCGCCAAATCCTAGAGCGCTACAAATTGGCGGAAGGAGAGACAATGTGGTAAACCAGGTGCAGGCACCGGTACCCCAAGTGGCGGAAGAGCCAGTTGTAGGGGCAGTAGAACAAACCCCTGAGGTCGTTTTGGTAAATAGAAACCAAGACCCAGACAAAGTGGTCAGGCAAGTCGGACTAAATAATCTAGGAGGACAAGATAATATAGCCCACCTCGTCGAAACAATTATGGTCCAAAATGGCCTTAATGTAGGCCTAAACAGACCAAATTTCGTATCAGCCTTATCTGAATATGTCTTGCAAACGGAACTCCCTAGGGGATGGAAAATCCCTAAGTTCACAAAGTTTGCTGGAGAAACAAATGAATCTACTGTCGAACACATTGCCCGTTATTTGACAGAGGCAGGAGACATAGCAAATAATGAGAACCTAAAAATGAAATATTTTCCGAGTTCTCTTACCAAGAACGCTTTCACATGGTTCACAACCCTGCCCCCACATTCTTTATTCACTTGGAACCAACTGGAAAGGGTATTCCATGAACAATTTTACATGGGGTAGTCGAAGATTAGTCTTAAAGAGTTGGCTAGCGTTCGATGAAAAGTCCCTGAATCAGTTGATGATTACTTGAACAGATTCAGACTTCTTAAAGCAAGGTGCTTTACTCAAGTGCCTGAACATGAGTTAGTCAAAATGGCTGTTGGAGATCTAGACTATTCTATCAGGAAGGAGTTGGATACCCAACATCTGAGAGATATGGCCCAATTAGCCGATAGAGTTCGGCAAGTAGAAAGATTAAAAGCTGAAAAGGCTAGGTCCATTAGATTTCACAAGAAAGAGAAAGTTGCATATGTCGATGATAACGACAGCGACCAAGAATTCGATGTCGAATATACTTCCATCGAGGAAAACAAAATCAATGTGGGTGAATTAAAACATGGACCTCCTTATGTATGTAAATTATTAAAGCCATCAGACAGAAAGACCCCCGTTGAACCTAAAAATGATAAATTTGTTGCGAAAACTTATACATTAGACGTTACTAACTGTGATGAAATTTTCGACCTATTGGTTACTAATGCTCAAATCCTAGTACCTAAAGGTTTTAAATTACCACCAGTAGACAAAAGGAAGAAAAGAGGTTTTTGCAAATTTCATAATTTTTTGGGTCATAATACTTCCCGTTGCGTCCTTTTCAAGGATTTAGTCCAGAAAGCACTTAGTGAGGGAAGACTGAAATTTGGTGACAAGACAAAATTGCCAATGCAGGTAGATGCAGATCCTCTTCAAGTCACCAACGCAATGTACGCAGAGCCGTTTGACGTCAATGATGTCGAGATTATTGGAGAGACTCCAGGGGAAAGTTCCAACAACCCCAAAGAGGTTACTGAAAGCTTCATGATGGTACCTGCAATGATCACTAAGGATCAATATGAGAAAGGATTGAAAGCTGTATATCCTAATGTTGAAGAGGGTTTAGTTGCTTTTCTGAACCATTGCAAGATAAGCAACTCTGAAGTCACATTCTGCCCAAAATGTAGTCCAGTGTTTGACAAGAAGGCCGCAAGAAGCCTCGAGGGAAAACATTTGATATCGAAGAGGAAAGGAAAGTGGGCCGAAAATAGGCCTAAGTTCAGTTTCAATCAAAAAGGCATTCTGTATAAGGTAGTGCCTTCGACTAGAACTTATGTTCCATCCTCGGAGACTCCTGTGGGCAAATGGGTCCATTATGGTGGGAAAAACGTCGGCCGTCACTCCTCCACATCAATGGGCAGAGAAGTTTATCATGTCGACAACAAGTATGCCTACATGAATGGATACAAAGGAAAGAATCCCATGACCAAAACACAGTGGCGCAGATTCCAACGTCAGAAGAAAGTTGCCGCTGCTGACGGTGTCAGAGCCTCTGCAAAAGGGAAAGAATTAGTCGTCACTGAAATCAGAAAGCCAGCAAAAGAGAAGTTGTTCCCTCCACTACCTACTGTCAAAGAAAACCATTCTGTCGAGGACGAAGAGATGGAATCAAACTTTTCTGATTCTGAACCAGACTTTGATGTGTTATGTAACATCGTGTCGATCCTACCAATTGAGTTCGATTTAGTGTCGAAAATCAGTGAGGGGGAAGAAGATTTTACAAAAGATATGGCTGGACATAAGCTAGTTTGATATTATGTGATGAACAACGGTTGTGTCGAAGAACAACAAGCCATGTTTGAAAGGCCTAGTCGAGACATGAGGAATCACCTCAAACCTCTGTTTGTCCAGGCCAAGGTGAATAACATTGGGATTAATAAGGCCCTAGTGGATGGTGGTGCTGCGGTAAAATTAATGCCGCTGTGTTTACTAAAGAAAATTGGAAAGAAAGAATCCGACTTGACATCTCATAATGTGGTGCTTTCAAATTATGAAGGTAAGTCAGGCCATTCTTATGGGGCGATTGAAGTGGAACTGATTGTCGGAAGTGTCAAGAGGTCGATGTTGTTCCTTGTAATTCCATCTAAAGTCAATTACAACTTGTTACTTGGTAGGGAATGGAAACATGGTGTCGGAGCAGTCCCGTCGACTATGCATCAAAGGCTATCCATCTTGAGGGAAGATGGACTGTTAGAAAATATTGAAGCTGACCAAAGTTATTTCAGGGCTGAAGTCAACCACATTAATAAAAAGACCTTTGATAAACATTTGGCGTACATATCGCCATGTCGATCCTCAGATTTTAGTCTAGTTAGACCAGAACAAGTGAAGAGTTTTGTTAGACTTCACCCAACCTACGGTTTCTTTTGGGAAAGGGAGTTGGTCGAAGACTGAAAATCTTCAGAGGACTGAACCTCACCAGCTGGGTGGGATGCCAAACATTAATCATGTATGTTCCCAACCCTTGGGAGAGAATTACAGCCTACATGGCCGAAAATAGACAAAAAACGGCTTTGGAAGCTACCATGCAACAAGAAATGGTCGTCGAGACCATCGAAGATCATCAAGAAGGCGAGCTGATCGAAGATTAGAGGTTGGATTGCATATATGACGACGAGCCTTTGGGATTTGAGAAAGACCCAATGGGTCCCGCTAAGAAAATTGTGTCGCAGGATCCTTTAGAAGAAATTGATCTGGGAGATGGCTTTATAAAAGGGCCAACTTATATTAGCGCCAAAATTGGTGAAGGATTCAAAGTTTAGATTGTCGAACTTTTGAAGGAATATAAAGACTGTTTTGCTTGTGACTACAATGAAATGTCAAGTCTAAGTCGAAACAGGGTGGAATTGAAGCTGCTAATCCGACTAGGTAAAAAGCCAGTAAAACAGACTCTGAGAAGATTTGCACCGCAGATCTTATTTAAAATTAAAGAAGAGGTCGAAAGACTCTTACGAAGCAAGTTCATCAGAACGGCTGGGTATGTCGAATGGTTGGCTAACATAGTTCCTATAGTTAAAAAGACTGGAACCCTTACAGTCTGTATAGACTTTAGAGATTTAAATAATGCCACACC
This sequence comes from Medicago ruthenica, assembly GCA_018208015.1. NCBI lineage: Eukaryota > Viridiplantae > Streptophyta > Magnoliopsida > Fabales > Fabaceae > Medicago > Medicago ruthenica. The sequence goes on along the minus strand of CM031377.1, from coordinate 92,865,215 downwards.
TAAGGATGGGTATCCTATGCTGGTGGCAAAGATGTTGGTCGACTCGGCAGCGGGTTTCGATTATTTAAGTATGCTAGACGGATACTCTGGTTACAACCAGATCTTTATTGCCGAAGAATATGTGTCGAAGACAGCTTTTAGATGTCCTGGGGCCATAGGCGTTTATGAATGAATAGTTATGTCATTTGGTTTAAAAAACGTTGGCGCCACATATCAAAGGGAAATGAATTCTATGTTCCATGATTTTATAGAAAAGTTTATGCAGGTGTACATAGATGATATTGTCGTAAAATCTTCGACAGAGGATAGTCACTTAGACCATCTTCAACAATCATTCGAAAGGATGAGAAAATATGGTTTAAAGAAGAACCCGTTAAAATGTGCTTTTTGTGTCCATGCATGTGATTTCTTGGGCTTCATGGTCCACAAAAAGGGTATTGAAATAAATCAAAACAAGACAAAAGCCATCTTGGAAACGAAGGCTCCTTCAACCAAGAAAGAATTGTAATCTCTGTTAGGCAAGATCAATTTTCTTAGAAGGTTCATTTCGAACTTAAGTGGCAAGAGTCAAGCTTTCTCGTCATTGCTTCGACTCAAGAAAGAAGATACGTTTAGATGGGAGCCAGAACATCAGAAGGCTTTTGAAGAGATTAAGTCAAATTTTGATAAAATAACCTGTTCTTTTACCTCCACTTAAGAATAGAGTGATGAAACTATACATAGCAGCGTTAGAATCATCCATAGGTAGCATGTTAGCTCAAGAGGATGAAAATGGTATCAAAAGAGCCATATACTACCTCAGTAGGACCTTAAATGATGTTGAGACAAGGTATCATCCAACTGAAAATTTATGCCTATGTCTGTATTTCTCTTGTACAAAATTGAAGCAATATATAAAGCCAGTCGACGTTTGTGTTTATTCTCATTTTGATATTATTAAACACATGTTGTCGAAACCTATTTTACATAGTAGAATTGGTAAATGGGCCTTAGCCCTCACAGAATATTACCTGACTTACAGGCCTTTAAAAGCTATCAAAGGGCAAATCGTGGCCGACTTCATAGTCGACCATTCTGCGGTCGAAGCCACATTGAAATTGGTGGAGACTCGACCCTGGAAATTGTATTTTGATGGTTCCAGTCATAGAGATGAAACTGGAATTGGGATCCTAATTGTGTCACCTACTAATATCTCGACTAGCTTTAAGTTCAAAATTAATGAATTGTGCTCCAATAATGAGGCTGAATATGAAGCCATAATAGCAGGACTCAAGATCTTGTTAGAATTGGGGGCAAAAGAAGTCGAGATAAAAGGTGACTCCAAATTAGTCATAAAGCAATTGACGAAAGAATACAAATGCAATAAAGAAAATCTGATTATGTATTTTATTTTAGTCAACACGTTGTTACAACGTTTTCAGTACGTAAACATTGAGCATGTGCCTTGAATGGATAACCAGGAGGCGAATGAGTTGGCGCAAATTGTGTCAGGCTATAAGGTTTCCAAAGCAAAATTAAAGGAGTTGATAGAAATAAGAGACAAACTTACTCCGATATCCTTTCCCAAAACTAAATTGTCAACGACAAAAACTGGGGGGGGCAAAGGAAATAGACAATCTTTCAGTCGAAAATTTTCCGAAATTTCAACTCGCAGTTTTTGCCATTGACAATGTGTCAGATAATGATTGGCGAAAACATATTGTTGAATATATGGAAAATCCTTCCAGGAACACTAGTCGAAAAATCAAATATAGAGCATTAAGCTATGTGATAATTGGAAATGAATTGATCAAGAAAACTTCTGAACAAGTGTTACTAAAATGCCTTGGCGAAAATGAGGCATATCTGGCAATTTCCAATACCCATAGTGGAATTTGTGGTTCTCATCAAGCAGGCCACAAGATGAAATGGCTTTTATTTCGACAAGCTGTTTACTGGCCAACGATGTTAAAAGATTGTATAGAGTTCACCAAGGGTTGTCAGGAATGTCAAAAACATGCGGGAATACAACATGTACCATCAAGCGAACTACATGCAATAGTGAAACCATGATCGTTTAGAGGTTGGGCTTTAGATTTGATCGGAGAAGTAAAACCTACTTCGTCAGAAGGCCACCGTTATATAATAGTTAAGATAGATTATTTCACCAAATGGGTGGAAGTCGTTCCTCTACCAAATGTGGACCAGGAGGCAATTATTAAATTCATTCAAGACCACATTTTGTACAGGTTTGGAATCCCAGAAACTATTACGACAGATCGAGGATCGGTATTCACCGGATGAAAAATGGTAGAATTTGCCTATGAAATTGGTTTTAAATTATTAACTTCGACACCTTATTATGCCCAAGCAAATGGTCAAGTCGAAGCTGCCAATAAAATTTTCATTAATCTGATAAAGAAACATGTGGGTAGTAAACCAAAAAATTGGCATAATACTTTGAACTAAGCCCTATGGGCTTGTCGAAATTCTCCAAGAGAATTGACTAACACTACCCCATTTAGACTCACATTCGGACATGATGCAGTCCTACCTGTCGAAGTTTACCTACAGTCAACCAGAATTCAAAGACAATTTGAAATTCCGACAGACCATTATTGGGACATGATGTTGGACGAATTGGTTGATTTAGACGAAGAAAGGATACTTGCATTAGATGTCCTTACAAGGAAAAAAGAGAGATTGGCTAAAGCGTATAACAAAAAGGTCAAATCCAAATCTTTTGCCTTAGGAGAGTTAGTATGGAAAGTAATTTTGCCTATGGATAGGAAAGACAGAGTCTTAGGCAAATGGTCACCAAATTGGGAAGGCCCATTTGAGATCACACTGGTTTTCTCCAATGGCGTGTATGAGATAGAAGAGATAGGTGCATATAATCGAGTCCTACGTGTAAATGGCAAATATTTGAAAAAATATAAGCCAACACTACAAGAAGTTAAAATCACACAGAAATAAAAAAGTAACAAAAAATTCGTAACCATGGCATATACTGCCAGAACATTGTCGAAATTATCAAAAGAGGCTATGTTATTACATATTACAAATTAAAAAAAAAATATAGAAGCACTAATGATTTAAAGAGCAAAGTCAGCTGTTAGCCTCTCCAAAGCCTTTTTGGCGTGATTTAGCTTGGTCTGGGTCTGGGAACCATCCTCGATCAACCTTTTGATCTCAGCATCACATGATTTGGCTCTCTTAAAGTTGTCGATAGCCAGTTTGGCCTCTTGTTGAAGCGTTGAGTCCAAAGGATCCAATGTCTTCCTGAACTCGGCTTTCTTTTTCTCTTCTTCTTTGATCTTCGACTCTAGGGCTGCGATTTGCTCTCTGCAAGTAGCGATGGCTAGATCACAGTCCTTTTCCCCTGTAGAAGCGGTAACACCTGCAAGTTCCAGGGAAGCTTTGACTGATTCCAGGGCTTCTTTCTGTTGATTGCGCTGTTGAGTTATCTTAGCACCGTCTTTGGATTCTTGCCACAGTTCTCTTGCTATCCGATCCAGAAGAGGCTCAAATTTGACCAGAAAAGCTAACAAAGATTGGTTAAGAGTTGACTTTTCCAACTTGCGAACCAAATTTTTGAGGTCGTAGGCGAGGTTTGAATTCATCCTGATAGCTTAGAGAAGGTCCACCCCAATTACCTTCGTGCGCAGCTCCTGGATTAAGCCCTCTTCAGAAGTTTCAGAACTTCTTCCGACGGATGTGGTCGAAGCTCCTTGATCGTCCTCACTACTTAACATAAGCTTCAAAGCTTCAAGAGGGTTGCTTACCTCAAGATCTCCTAGTTCGTCCTGGCTTAGGGTAGCACTGGGGGCATGAGTTTTCTTTGGAGGAGATTTGTCCATACTTTCTGGACTTCGAGGGCCTTCTTCTTCATCTTCGTCATCCTCAAGATCCTCACTGCTCTTACCTTCACTGGTGCTGTCATCTTTTTCCCCTCCAGCTGTAACACCCTAATTCCCAACGTCTATTTAATAAATAATGTGATCAATTTTAAACAAAAAGGATGTTACACATACTCATCAATCATTCATCCAAATAATAAATAACACGTCATATTTCGGAGGGCGAAAAATACTTCAAAAAAAAATATTTCATAAAATAAACAAGTCAGATTCTCAACCATCATGGTGGAAAATATCATAAGGATTTCAAATACTTAAACTTCATAAATTAAATATTCAACGTCTGAACCCAACCCTAGTGTTACAGATCAGAGTACATGATTATTCGACTATGTAAATAATTTGATAATAGCTACGGAAGTATATCTCCGTCGCCACCTTCTAAACATCCCGCAATCTAGAGCTCCTCGTCCTGAGTGTCTGTACCCCAAGAGTACGGACACCATAATACACAACAACAACAAAGGGGTGAGAATATTCATCATAACATATATTGGGATACATGAATAATGCATAAATGGGTAAACATCATTGGTCATCATCTACAACATATTCACAATTCTTCATCAGGTTATATAACATCTTCACACATAGTCATTATCATAATGCACATAACACTCACAATATGTCAACATTAACACATACCACATATACATCATATAAACCTAAAGTTATCCATATGCAAATGCACTTCGTTCCTAGACCTATATGCATCCCGGTACTGGTTCCTAATCAACATTTGTATGTCAGAGTTGTGTTACTAAACATACATACATCATTTGTCATTCGTCATTCAACATGGTCCTAAATATGATATGATGCGTGAGGGAAGACTCTCTTATATATATCACATCATCACCAACTCACAATTACAAAAAAATTCATCTATCAGACTCATCAGTTATGGAAAAGGTATGTTTTGTAGCTACTTTTCTTCATAGGCAACATTTATGTCATTATTATTCAACATTATACAACATTGTTTTTACTTCATCATTCAACATTTTACAACATCGTCATTACATCATCTCTTGACATCGTCATTTATAACTCCAACCATCCTCGTCGTCTTTACCTCATTCTAACTTTGGTCTTTATTCCTCTAGCGTGTCTCATCGCTAATTTTTACCCCTGACATCATTCATTAATTAACACACAACTTTCTATTCCCGTTAAATGGTCTTACCAATTCTCTCAACATCGTCTGTCATCTTAAATCGACCACACTCTATTCATTTTAACTTAAGGTCGTTACTTCACCATTATCATCTTTTCTAACATTATCCCTCACTTTAACTTGGGCCTTTATATTTTCAATTACATTCAGCTTATCTCTTCACCTAGCATCTTCATTACCTTAAACCATTTCACCATTCTAGTTCCTCATTTTGGCTTGCACTTATCTATCTACTATCTTGAGTTTTTTACTATTCTAAGAATCTACCTACATCATCCTCCACTATTCTAAACCACCACTCTGTATCTCTTCTTATAATCGCTGTTCACTATATTAACCAATTCATGTTTTAAACTCACTGTGTAACCTCACAATCTACACTATTAATGTCTCATCTTATTAATCTTAATTAACTTGATCTCTCACTATTATTACCATCTCCGACCTTACGCATTGCTTTAACTTCTACTTACGACGTAATCCGCTTCATCGTTTACTCGTCATCTTAAACAAGGTACGTCATCGTCATTACTCGTCATTCACAAGCATCAGTCATCATCGTCATCCAACAATTACTATCTTGTCATGAATCATCATCATACGACAGTAACTTCTCATCATTAATTAACATCTTATATGAGCATATATACATTTTTCCTTCTTTCGTTAATCAATACTACATTTTTTGAGTCTACTATCCTCATTCGTTCTCTCCATTACTACATCTTTCATTAATAGCATACCCCATTCTCCATTCTAATTAAAAATGTTTACCTCTCTATTAACATTCCTCACAGAGTCTTCCATATATAAAACTAGGTTTTATTAAGTTTTAAGACCTTATATTCATATATTGAAACTTCATCAATGTCGATCATTATCCTGGACCACTATCACTGTACTCTTGGTTTACTCTAGTTTACACTCTTCAAATTAGTTTTAGCATTAACTTATCCTTTTCTCTAAGGTATTATTGCTATCTTCATCGGTTATTCATGAACTACCCTTCTATATCTCTCTTTACCACACTTATACATTTTCCACCGGTTCATGTGTTAGACTCGCTATTATTTTTAGGTAATCACGTCTAATTATGCTCAAACACTCTTCCTCATTTAGGTATATTAGTTTAGAACCATTACTCATACTTTTCGATCTAACGACTTCCTTAAGCTCATTATTGTTTCAATGGTGTTTTAGAGTTCTCTGAAAGGATTGTGCTGAATTTTCATGAAGAGTGCAGCATGACCCATGCATGGTGTTTTAATCTAACTCAAGTTCTAGAGATCTAAATGGATTCAAACCAAAGGAAACTGAAAGCTAACATCTATATCTACAACTTTCATGAAGGGACATGAATCCAATTCATGACAAAGAGGGGTGGAAAGGTTGGTTTTCCTAAACCTGGGCAGAGTGCACGACTGTGCTGACCCATGTGTAGTAATTTGACCATAACTCAAGTTTTGGATGTCTAAATGAGGTCACTCCAAAGCAAAATGAAAGCTAATATCCATATCTACAACTTTCATGAAGACACCTAAGCTCAATTCGGAGCAGAAAATGGTCAAAAAGTTGGTTTTCCTAAGCCTGGAAAGGGTACACGACCGTGCACCCCCAAAACACAAAAAATTGCAAATCCTAGACATAAACATCATGCACGGTCGTGCTCCCTTATGGCACGACCGTGCATCCTCCAGTGACAGCAGAAAATGCAGTTTTGCTACGATTTCACTTAAGGGGATCTTCCCGAACCCCGTTTTCGACCTAAAACTCTCCAAACTCGACTCTAATCTTCACCCCATGATTACCCTATCATTCAAACACTAATTATTCATTAACCTACCAGATTATCCACTCTTTTTAAGGCTAAAAACATAATTCAAAAACCTAAACTAGTTTTACTTTATTCTCATCTTTCAACTTCATCTTTTAATTTGCTCATCATCAATCTCTCATCACAAACTCACATCATAACAACAACATCATCTTAAGAATTAATCACCCCCTGCCATATATTGAGATACCCTAAAGTGCAAAGATTCTCCCCCTTACCTCGAATTCTTCGAAAATGCGGCGCTTGGCTCTCTTCTCCTTAGCTAGGGTTTCCTCCTCTCCTCTCTTCTTTTCTCCAATCAGCAAAAGTTCTCTATAACCCTAATTCTCCTATGTTCTCCTCTTTATATAGTCACCACTTGAGCTTTGCCTTCCTCACATGATCTTAGACAGATTTGCTATCCGCACCGCTAATTTGGTTATTTATTCCTTCTGCAACTATACAACCTTGTTGTTTACACCACCTTCTGTCCACACCAATAAACACTACGCACTTACTACCTACACCCCTTCCTCATCCTTGTTAAAACATTGTATTCTTCCTAACCCGATTCCCCCCATCGTTTAACCAACCGGTTAACTCCCCTACTTCCTCATTATTCATAACATCTATAACGCGGCTAATTTAATTTAAAAATATCTAGCAATCGATACATTATAATAACGGTAATACTAACATTATCCAATAATAATACTAATATTATCTTATAATAATATTAACGGATTAATATTTAAAAACTGGGGTGTTACACCAGTTGTCTCGACATAATTTGGGTTTGGGGGCAAGTCAGATAGAGTGGTATCTCTGCCAGTAGGATCAAAAGGTTCCATGCCTGCAGCATCAACAAGACAGTCTTCCTTTGTGTGCGCACCTCGTTTTTTTCCTCGGGAAAAAGACGCGCAGATCCTCCGAGGTCGTCCTCGAACGCTCGGAGGTGCCTTTGTGAAGCCGCCACCAAAGTTTTTGTGTAAAGGGAACGTTGATAAACCCTTAAGTTTTTTTTTATTTGTAAAGGGAAACGATAATAAAACCCTTTTGACGATGAGGATAAGGATTAGGTCATCGCAACCATTGTCGGGTTCGGGAGTCGATTACGCAAGGGGAAGGTATTAGCACCCCTCACGTCCGTTGTACTCAACGGGAACCTTCTATTTGGCTAAAGCTTGAATTGTTTTTTAATACTTTGCGTGCATGTTTATTTATGTTAAAAATATAATAAAGGGGGGGAAAGAGATAAAAACAAACGAAAAAAATTTTTATTATTATTGTGCTTGACAAGATGTCGATCTTGCTCCTACGTATCTCCCGGTAGTCGGAGAATTCAAAGCATACGTAGTTCTTTGGTAGAAAAACGTATGTGTGTTGGTTGATTTTAATTGGACGATGTTTTAACCGAATTCTTGCGATTAAACGTAGCTTGTATGCTCGCACTTGGAGACTTATTAAGCGTTCGTTCGCGAATCACATTAGAATTGTTAAAAGGTACGTCCGTTAGGGTAGAGGGTTGAATTGGTCGCTATGGGACCAAGGGAGGTGCAATGGACTCATATAAGTCAAACATTGACCGAGTGGACTCCGAAGAGTCGGGCGATTGTTCGATTGATCCACTGAGATCAAGAACGGGTACAATGGACTCGGACGAGTCGAACATTGACCGGGTGGACTCTAACGAGTCGAGGGGTTGAGTCTAATGGCCAACGGGGGACCAAAAGGCTTGGATTGACCACAAGGGGCCAAGATTTGGTTTGGTTAGGGTTGTACATATTAAAAAAGGGAATGACGATTGTCCGAGCGACGAGACATACGTCACGCATTCGTACAATCGGGGCGATGGAGAGACATACGTCACACCATCCCTTTTTCATTCATATTTTTGGGTTGAATTCTTTAGAAATCCCAAGGTATGTCAAAACATTTGGTTTGAAAACCCAAAATGAGAAGGTTTAGCAAATTTGCTAGAAAACGCACAAGTTCGGCTCGTTTTGCGAACGGTTTTGAAAAGCGAGCAAGTTTGGTGTATGTTCATTGCTTGAGTTTTGAGAATCATGAACAATATTTATTGTTCAAGTTTTGATTGGAATGATGAACATAACTTGTTTGTTCATGTGGTTTTGAAAGTTTGGGAACATAACTTGCTTTGCAAGTTACCCACAAAATGGTTATACGAACTTGTGATTTTGCCAAAATTATGCAAAAACCTTGTTATGGTTTGAAGAACAGAGGTTTAAAAAACTCTTAGGTTCTGAGCTCTGGGGCTAGAACCTCAAAAATTGGTTGGTTTGATGCAAAAACTCAGGTTCTGAGTTCTGTCATGGTCGCACTGCGACCATGACTTCGCACTGCGAAGCATGCGAAATTTTGGGTTCAGAAGCTGTTTCTGAACTTTTGTTCAGAAACAACTTCTGAACACACTCAAGACCTTATAGATGGGTGAAAAACTTTGAGTTTTTGGGGTGAAAAAGGTTGGACAAACCAGTTTTGATGTTTTGAAAACCTTGGGATTTCTTTGGAATTCAAAAGGGGTTTTTTAGGACAAAGAGTTTTGAGCCAAAATGGCTATGCAAACACAATTAAAAATGCAAGATAAGAGCTTAGAAACTTACAGAACTCCTTAGCAAAGCTCCTGCTGCACTTGATTTGGTTGAAGGCTTTCACAAAGGTTTTAGTATTTGTGATGAACTTGAACTTTTGTAAGCTTTGTGTTGGATGGATTGTTTCTGGTTATTTGTGGAGGTTTGTGAGCTAAAATGAGTAGAGTTTCTGCTCTTTGAATGCTGTGTTAACTGTGTTTTTTCAAGTGTTTGAAACCTTGGGCATTGCCTCCTATTTATAGGCCAAGATCAAATCTTTGTCATCATTACACAATCCCTTGATTCAGCTGATTTGTGGCCAAGATTAAGCTGAATCCCTTTGCATTAAATGCCAATGGATAGAGGCAACCCTGCCTTGTACCAAGGGGCAAGATACAGCTTAATTTCAGCCACAAATTCAACTTATTCTAGAAGGTAATGATGAAGAACAAAGCTGATTTGCAATTGGCTAATGCTTGGGGATCAATCCTTGCAATCTCAATGGTTGATCAATAAAAACGTGCACTGTATTGTGCAGAGATTGAGGGATGAAAAGGCTACTTATGGCTGGTGTGAGAGGGTGAAAAGCTGCTGCAAAAACAGAGTAGCAATCATGGTTTTTCAAGTGAAAATACCCAGCTGGTTTGACTGGTTATTGGGGCAGCAAGCAGGAGGAAAGTCCACAAGCAGGTGGCTGGCAACCTTGTGGTGGTTAACAGGTCACATGGGAGGGACTAGAGCTGCCCAAGGGCAAGCCCACTTGCTTGTCACATGCTAGGTTGGAAGAAAAAGCTTCCAACCTTGGCATTAATGGCAAGTCCTTCAACTCTGGCTTTGCTTGGCCCAATTAGCCATGAATGCTACTTAAAATAATTATAGAAATGATATGCAACAAATTCTGGAATTAAATCCAAGAAACCAAAAATCTGCAGAAAAATCGCAGACTTCGCAGTGCGAAGGGAGCTTCGCATTGCGAAGTCAGCATTTTTGAAATGTTGACTTTTCTGTTGACTTTTGTTGACTTTTGACTTTTTTTCCCTCTTTGATTTTTTTTGATTCTTTTGGTTTTAAAATGCGTAGGACAAAATTAGGGTACTACAGCTGCCCCTACTTAATTGTGTCTTCGCATAGAGTACGTGAGTGCCGAGGGCATCTCATGAACTCTTTGCGGAGATCAATTAAGTAAAAAGAAAAAGAAGGACCCGAATTTTGTCCTTCGCGAAATGCAAATGTAAGGGTTGGTAGGGGTTGATCGTATCCAGCCGCTAACACTGGAGGTAGATCCACTGGGGAATGAAGGTAATCTTATCTAGGCACTGCTTCTAGAGGTCGATTCCTGAGGGTGGTGATTTACTCTAGGATGTCACTAGAGGTGGAACCTTGAGGTAGGTGATCTTATCTAGGTATTGCTTCTAGAGGTCGATACCTAAGCTAGGTGATCTTATTCAGGTACTGCTTCTGAATGTCGATTCCTAACGAGCTGTGATCTTATTCAGCCGCTAACACTGAAGGTCGATACACTGGGGGAGGTGATCTATTCTAGGTACTGCTTCTAGAGGTCGATACCTAAGCTAGGTGATCTTATTCAGGTACTGCTTCTGAATATCAATTCCTAACGAGCTGCGGTCTTACCCTAAATAGGTGCCCCTGGTTGAATGTTGATGGATGTTGGTGAATATGTGATACTCACTGGAGGATCCTTGTTGAGGATGCATGCTTTATGGAATGAAATGCATATGTATGAATGGTTTTAAATATGCATGCATGAAATGAAATAATGTTGGTTGGGTGCTGAGCAGAGTCGGTCTTGGTTGTGGTTGTGTTCATGACAGTTGGGCTCTCTTTTTGTGTTTTGTTTGTTTTTTGGTTGGTCGGTTTGGAAGGACAAGGTCCTTTGCCTACATACCCAAATGGGATCAAAACCGGTGTAGTTCGAGCCTAAGCCCGAAAATTTGTGTTTTTTGGTTGGTCGGTTTGGAAGGACGAGGTCCTTTGCCTACATACCCAAATGGGATCAAAACCGGTGTAGTTCGAGCCTAAGCCCGAAAATTTGTGTGGGTTTGCCAATAATGATTGGACTTTTGTTTGGGGTTGAGATTCTCTGGGGAATGTTAATGAAAATTGGGCTTTATTGTGGGCCAATGAATATTGGGCTTTATTGTGGGCCAATGAATATTGGGCTTTGGTTTGTTGTGCTTGACAAGATGATGATCTTGCTCCTACGTATCTCCTGGTGGGATGGAGAATTCAAAGCTTACGTAGTTCTTTGGTTTGCCAATGAATATTGGACTTTGCTTCGCCAATGATTATTGGACTTTGTTTTTGGCTGCCGAGCGAGGTCGGGCTTTTTGTTTGGTTGCCGAGCGAGGTCGGACTTTTTGGTTTTGGTGATCTCACTGGGGATATAAAGATCATTTTGGAAGCATGATCGATATCCGGCCTTAGTGGATGAAAAAGATGTATGGGGGTGAGCTTTATTTGGGGAAATTTGTCCCTCTGACACCCGGGATTTTTGCGTTTTACGCGCCGTGGGCTGCGCACTTGTTTCTGCTGAAGAGCATGAGTCTTAAAATGACTGATGCAAAGCTTCAAGTTTTGAGTCCTCTGATGCAATACCGGGGACCAACGAAATTCTTTCGACATTTAACGTCCAAGTAAAAAACACACATTTTTGTTTTTTTATGTTATTCCCATATTTCAATGCATTATCTATCATGAATAAAAACACATTTTATGAGCAAGTAAGGACGCATAACAATGAAAAAATTTAAAGATGATTTTGATTCAACGAAACTTAGTCCCTTGTGTGGGTAACTATTCGTGAAAATGTAATCCCTATAAGAGGTGATTACTGAGATAGGGAGAAAAGAAGAAACAAAAAGGCAAATGAAAATTTGCTTGGGTTTCACGTGCTACTTTCCCTATGACTTCGAAATAATTTGTTTTTAAAAGATGATAATGAGGTTGATTCTTTCCCTCTTGAATTCTGTACGGACCTCACGTGCCGCAGTCTTTTTTGCCTTTCTTTTTTTTTTGAAACCCCTAATTTTTACCTGGACCGCTCTTTCGAGTTTTTAGTCCACTGGGGTATATTTCCTTTTTTGATGTCCTTAATTTTTGCCTAGACCGCCTTTTCAGGTTTTCGATCTACCAGGACGCTCTCTATTGCCTAAACCGCCCTTTCAGGTTTTCGATTTAGCGAGCTCTTTTTTTTCTTTTTGGCATATATATTTTTTTGACTGCGCCGGAGTTTATTGATAGGGGGATCTTTGTGGATGGGTAATACCTTTTTCAAGCATTAAGTCTTCTTCTCTAAATTCTCGAGAATGAACTTCCTTGTTGAACTGCCCATGCCCCAATGTTGTGAGGTGTTTCTCTTTTATGGGGTTCTTTGTTGGTCAAACCTTGTTTGTGTTTGGGTGCTTGGATGACAAGCATGGTTGGGCTTTTTATGAGGGGATGCCGAGCAAGGTCGGGCTTTTATGATGGGATGCTGAGCAAGGTCGGGCTTTTGTTTTTTTTGGATGGGAATGGCTTCCGAGCAAGGTCGGGCTTTTGTGATTGTCTTCCGAGCAAGGTCGGGCTTTGTTTATTTGGCTTCCGAGCAAGGTCGGGCTTTTTTTGTGGGATGCCGAGCGAGGTCGGGCTTTTTGATTTTCGGATGCCGAGCAAGGTCGGGCTTTTGTTTTTTGGATGCCGAGCAAGGTCGGGCTTTTATGATGGGATGCCGAGCGAGGTCGGCTTGTGTTTTTTTTTTTTTTGCTGGGAATGCCAATGACAATTGGGCTTTTATTGGAAGTGGGGTTTGTGATTGCCAATGGAAATTGGGCTTTTTGTTTGGAAATTGTGTGTGCCAATGAAAATTGGTCTTTTGTTGGAGATGTGAGGAATACCAATGACGACTTGGCTTTTTGTGGGAATTTGTGGGGAGTGCCGTAACGGCTTGGCTTTTTTTTTTTTTTGATGAATTGGGCGACCGCTTGTTTGGTCATGTTTGCATAGGAAGCTGCTTCGACCCATTTGTTGAAACAGTTGATGGCAACTAGTATGAACTGGTGCCCTTTTTTGAAGCCTTTGGCTCAATCATTCCAAACATGTCTATGCCCCACATAGAGAAAGGTTAGGGTGATGTCATGACAGTCAGAGGTGTTTGTGGTATGTGCCCCTTGTTGGCATAATTTTGTCACTTGTGACATGTCTTGGCATGGGTTTGGAAGGACTCCTCGTGGATTTCTTCGGTGAGCATGACTGCTTCACGTTTATCCGCACATCTGAGTAAGACCTAATTTCTCTTGTAGAGTGTGCCCCCGCAGAGGGAAAATTGTAGTGCCATTCTTTTGAGGGTTCTCTTGGTGAGGTTGTATTACCCTATCCTCTTGATCCCCAAGTCTAGACAATCCTTCAGGAGGTTCAAAATCGTCCTTATTATCATCTTCCGTTTGGTTAATTTGGAGATTGAAGTCAAAAGGGATCGTAGCAGTGTTATTTTTTTTGGTGGTGTATTTATGATGATTTTTTTTTGTAGGGTTTACAAAAAATTATTTGAGAACGAAAGAAAAACGAACTCTTTGAACATAAACTGCAAATTTATTAATGATGGAAATGATTTGAAATATGGGGGTCCCATAAAAATTAATCATTTGCCTAGGGAAGAGCAAAATGATCGTTTTTTTTTAAAAAACAAGATAAAATACTTGACAAAGAAATATTTTCCGGAATTTCGATGGCCTTCCGGTTGCTCGGATCTCATCTGAAACGCCACGATACACCGGGTCGGGTACTTTTTGGCGAGGGAATGATGTGAGGGTTTTGCTTTGAAATGCATGAAAATGTATGAATGCAATGAGTATGCAAAAATATGCCCCTCTTTTTTTGTTTATGCAAAAAGTTTTATGAATGCAAATGTTATGACATGCAGGGGTTTGGTGTACGAAGGTTCGGAACTTCCCCCCATCCTCACGTGTAGGCTCTAAATGGTGAAATATCCTAAGAAGAGGTCCTTAGAGTCATAGACCTCACATGGAATTAGGGTTGTCTATGGACATACGTCGACATGACTTCAATTAATTTCACGTGAAAATCTCATCTAAGCGGGGTTGGACATCCTACCTCACGGACATACGTCGACGCGGGCTTCCGCACACAACCTCCTTCTAACTTAATTTTTTTCTCAAGCTCGGGTAGAGAGCCTCACACGTCCGGCATTAACCCGAACAATGTGGAGTAACATCACTCAAGTAACCCCCGCATTTGATATATATAATATGAATATAAAGCAGATAAAGCAAGTATAAACATAAAGCATAAATATAGCATGTATGAATAAAATAAATAAACATGGCACGCAAAGAAAAATAAAACAATTGGCTTTAAACCAAATAGGTTAGGCTTGACTCACTAGTGGGAACAGGGTCCCCAGTGAAGTCGCCAGCTGTGCGCACCTCGTTTTTTTCCTCGGGAAAAAGACGCGCAGATCCTCCGAGGTCGTCCTCGAACGCTCGGAGGTGCCTTTGTGAAGCCGCCACCAAAGTTTTTGTGTAAAGGGAACGTTGATAAACCCTTAAGTTTTTTTTTATTTGTAAAGGGAAACGATAATAAAACCCTTTTGACGATGAGGATAAGGATTAGGTCATCGCAACCATTGTCGGGTTCGGGAGTCGATTACGCAAGGGGAAGGTATTAGCACCCCTCACGTCCGTTGTACTCAACGGGAACCTTCTATTTGGCTAAAGCTTGAATTGTTTTTTAATACTTTGCGTGCATGTTTATTTATGTTAAAAATATAATAAAGGGGGGGAAAGAGATAAAAACAAACGAAAAAAAATTTTATTATTATTGTGCTTGACAAGATGTCGATCTTGCTCCTACGTATCTCCCGGTAGTCGGAGAATTCAAAGCATACGTAGTTCTTTGGTAGAAAAACGTATGTGTGTTGGTTGATTTTAATTGGACGATGTTTTAACCGAATTCTTGCGATTAAACGTAGCTTGTATGCTCGCACTTGGAGACTTATTAAGCGTTCGTTCGCGAATCACATTAGAATTGTTAAAAGGTACGTCCGTTAGGGTAGAGGGTTGAATTGGTCGCTATGGGACCAAGGGAGGTGCAATGGACTCATATAAGTCAAACATTGACCGAGTGGACTCCGAAGAGTCGGGCGATTGTTCGATTGATCCACTGAGATCAAGAACGGGTACAATGGACTCGGACGAGTCGAACATTGACCGGGTGGACTCTAACGAGTCGAGGGGTTGAGTCTAATGGCCAACGGGGGACCAAAAGGCTTGGATTGACCACAAGGGGCCAAGATTTGGTTTGGTTAGGGTTGTACATATTAAAAAAGGGAATGACGATTGTCCGAGCGACGAGACATACGTCACGCATTCGTACAATCGGGGCGATGGAGAGACATACGTCACACCATCCCTTTTTCATTCATATTTTTGGGTTGAATTCTTTAGAAATCCCAAGGTATGTCAAAACATTTGGTTTGAAAACCCAAAATGAGAAGGTTTAGCAAATTTGCTAGAAAACGCACAAGTTCGGCTCGTTTTGCGAACGGTTTTGAAAAGCGAACAAGTTTGGTGTATGTTCATTGCTTGAGTTTTGAGAATCATGAACAATATTTATTGTTCAAGTTTTGATTGGAATGATGAACATAACTTGTTTGTTCATGTGGTTTTGAAAGTTTGGGAACATAACTTGCTTTGCAAGTTACCCACAAAATGGTTATACGAACTTGTGATTTTGCCAAAATTATGCAAAAACCTTGTTATGGTTTGAAGAACAGAGGTTTAAAAAACTCTTAGGTTCTGAGCTCTGGGGCTAGAACCTCAAAAATTGGTTGGTTTGATGCAAAAACTCAGGTTCTGAGTTCTGTCATGGTCGCACTGCGACCATGACTTCGCACTGCGAAGCATGCGAAATTTTGGGTTCAGAAGCTGTTTCTGAACTTTTGTTCAGAAACAACTTCTGAACACACTCAAGACCTTATAGATGGGTGAAAAACTTTGAGTTTTTGGGGTGAAAAAGGTTGGACAAACCAGTTTTGATGTTTTGAAAACCTTGGGATTTCTTTGGAATTCAAAAGGGGTTTTTTTAGGACAAAGAGTTTTGAGCCAAAATGGCTATGCAAACACAATTAAAAATGCAAGATAAGAGCTTAGAAACTTACAGAACTCCTTAGCAAAGCTCCTGCTGCACTTGATTTGGTTGAAGGCTTTCACAAAGGTTTTAGTATTTGTGATGAACTTGAACTTTTGTAAGCTTTGTGTTGGATGGATTGTTTCTGGTTATTTGTGGAGGTTTGTGAGCTAAAATGAGTAGAGTTTCTGCTCTTTGAATGCTGTGTTAACTGTGTTTTTTCAAGTGTTTGAAACCTTGGGCATTGCCTCCTATTTATAGGCCAAGATCAAATCTTTGTCATCATTACACAATCCCTTGATTCAGCTGATTTGTGGCCAAGATTAAGCTGAATCCCTTTGCATTAAATGCCAATGGATAGAGGCAACCCTGCCTTGTACCAAGGGGCAAGATACAGCTTAATTTCAGCCACAAATTCAACTTATTCTAGAAGGTAATGATGAAGAACAAAGCTGATTTGCAATTGGCTAATGCTTGGGGATCAATCCTTGCAATCTCAATGGTTGATCAATAAAAACGTGCACTGTATTGTGCAGAGATTGAGGGATGAAAAGGCTACTTATGACTGGTGTGAGAGGGTGAAAAGCTGCTGCAAAAACAGAGTAGCAATCATGGTTTTTCAAGTGAAAATACCCAGCTGGTTTGACTGGTTATTGGGGCAGCAAGCAGGAGGAAAGTCCACAAGCAGGTGGCTGGCAACCTTGTGGTGGTTAACAGGTCACATGGGAGGGACTAGAGCTGCCCAAGGGCAAGCCCACTTGCTTGTCACATGCTAGGTTGGAAGAAAAAGCTTCCAACCTTGGCATTAATGGCAAGTCCTTCAACTCTGGCTTTGCTTGGCCCAATTAGCCATGAATGCTACTTAAAATAATTATAGAAATGATATGCAACAAATTCTGGAATTAAATCCAAGAAACCAAAAATCTGCAGAAAAATCGCAGACTTCGCAGTGCGAAGGGAGCTTCGCATTGCGAAGTCAGCATTTTTGAAATGTTGACTTTTCTGTTGACTTTTGTTGACTTTTGACTTTTTTTCCCTCTTTGATTTTTTTTGATTCTTTTGGTTTTAAAATGCGTAGGACAAAATTAGGGTACTACACTTTGGCTGGCCTTCGTCATGTCCGACACTGGCTTCAGTTTGGTTAGGTTCTGGAGGAGTGGCGACGAGCACATTTTCAAACCATTCAACAGACGGTCCTCCAGCACTGCCTTGGTCATCCACTGTATCTTCGTTTGTTTATTCAATTATTTTAGAAACGGGAGGATCATGTGGCGAAGTGGGCGTCGGTTGTCTCTCAACCTCGACATTACCAGTCTCCAACACCTGTAATTAACAATTAACAGCGTGTATTAGGTAAATTAATTAACAGTGTTTGAACTACAAATAACTGAGGTTCGACGTTTACCTTTTTACTGGTCTTTCCGACACCGGAGCCTTCACTTGGAATCTTTTTCTTCTTATGAAGTTTCTTCTTTGAGGGTTCAGCAGTTGAATCTTGTTCATGCTTCCTTTTCTTCTTTTTTCGACCTCCGTCGAGGGAGCTTCAGTAGTTTTGGCGTTTGGAGAAGGTGCATCATCTTGAAAGGAAAAAAGAAGAAATAGACCAGACCAAACATTCATTCGACGTAATAAAATTCAATTTGATTTCTTGATCAGAGCATAATTTAGTCTCCCACAAAAATTTGTAACGAGTCATTGATAAATTTGTCTTTAATATAAAAATGTTAGAGACAAATTTGAATATTATTTTTTTGTTAATGACTAAATTTGAGACGTTCCTGTGAGTTTAACTCAATTGATAAGGACATTACATTATATACACAGACGGTTGAATTTGAATGCCGAACACCTCATTTATTCACCTTACAAAAAGTGAATTTTTAGCCAATAAACTACTTAACAAAAAAATAGAAACTATAAAAAAATTGTGAGGGATCAAATTGAGTTTTAGTCTTTTATTTATGAATTTATGATTCACACATTCACATTTCGATATTTAAGCACAAAAGGTAGAAAAAAACACACAATAGGTCCAAAATTTGGTAGTTATTTTTTGTTATGGAAATCTTATATAATAATCAGCTGGAACATTTATTTATTTATTTATACGATTATACATGAAACTGCCTCAAAAAAAAAAATGAAACATTGCAAAGATCGCATACCCGATATTTTTTAGTCCAATAATTATCAATGGTATTATATTTTTCAAAAAAACAGATTGGTTATGATTTAATTTCCCAGCCAAGTGATGTCATTTGCTATACGATCATATATAGAACCTTTTTGCTTGCTTTCTCGATTCCTTATAATCCTACATTTTTCCTTATTTATGTCAAAGACACTGCATTTGGAATCTTACTTAACTTTCTTCCCCTTTATAATATATATATATATATATATATATATATATATATATATATATATATATATATATATATATATATATATATAGCTAAGGGTTTTCTTTTGATGTGCCAAAAAGTAGCTATCAAGGGCATTTTCATAAGAAGTTCGAGAGATTAATGAGTTAGAGAAAAACATAGTTTTTGATAGTACATTATAACGTCGTTTGATTTATGTAACTGATCTCACTTAATGAGATAATGTTTGATTGTTGATGTCGTCGTTCTATGGACATCTCCATAATATAAGTTATAAAGTTCATTGGCATCCAAAAGCTAGACTTCGTTTAATTTTTTTTTTTCTAATGGTTTATCTTAATGATTTTCAATACGGAGGAAAGGTGAATTAGTTTGATTTATTACCTCCAAGTATGAATTAAGCTCGTAAATGAAGCAAAATATTCTAGGTAACAATCAAAGGCTACCCAATCTGAATTTTTCCGAAGATGATGGTGTGTCATATCCATAGATCTAAAGACCAATTGGTTGTCTTACATATAAAAACCAGACTATTTTTTAACAAAATGTTTCCGATGAGATTCGAACACCGTCTCTTGAAATTACAAAATTTGTTATTTACGTTTAACAAGCTCATCCAATTTGTCTGCAAACCCATGTTTTCTCACCATGGGTGAAAATAAATGACACTCGTGCTTCCTCTTATTACTTTAGAAAATGTCAATAACCATAAAAGTTCATGGTTATAGTTTCATAGTTCATTCCAATTATTTTAGAAAATGCCAATAAACATAGTTAAATCATAAATTGCAGTCTCATTGATTTGACACATATAGTATAGAGCCCGCTCACTACGGAGTAGATAGATTATGGCCAGCTCCACGAGAATCAAAAGTACGTTCATATGTTGAATTCACAACTTGAAGGGCTCTAAGGAAGAAGTCCCATCTAGGCCTTTTGCATTAAAATGTGCCATGAAATCTTTTATAGTGATGTCTTTGTAGATTGGCGGGTTTTCTTTTGAAAGGAGTTCCTTAATAGGACCATAAACCCTTGATGTACCTTCAATTGGTTCACGAGAATTCACAAAGAAGCTTGCTACCGAAATTCTTGGGCCTATGTTCTGTGATAAGACTCGGTGATAAACACTTACAAACCTGTCATTTGTGATAAGCTGCAACAGTATAAAAGAAAATGATAAATTATTCTCACAAACTCTCCTTGAAGAAGAAATCAGTGATTTTTTTTTATTATGATTTCTAGCCCGTAATTGCAGTTCACTATAATCAAATATTGATAGTAATATATACTAATATGCAATGGTATTATGAAAATACAAATGATGAGAAAATCAGTTATATTTTTTTGTAAGGGTTTTGCTAACAAGTGTCCTAATTAAAGATTAAAAATAGAAATAATTAATAACTTTGATGTAGAAAAAAGTTGTTTTTTTATGTTTCAATGTGTTAAATTCATAAATCCCAAGATAAAATTTCTATTTTAAACTTCTTATCAAGAACACTTTTTAGCATTTCTTTATTCTTCATGCAAAATCTCTTAAGAGTCAAATGATGCCTTTGCTCTTTATCATTAAATGAGACATGTGTTTAGCATGTTGTGATAAATTTAGCTGGTATGAGGATTCTTTTTTTCCTACACATAAATAAAAGATTGATGGAGACACTATCATGTGACTGTGACACAATGTGAATAAGCAAAGTGTGTTTTATTAATAGTATATGATATGATTCAAATAACATATATGGGAAGGGAATGGCCGTCTTGAGGACAACTGTAATTCTGAAGAGCATTGTTGAATGAAAATAGCAAGAAAATGGACTATCCGAAATATTATGCATAACTTCAAATCATTGACATAAACAAAGACAGAGGATATGTTGAAATGCACAAAGTTTAGATACACATGGTGAAATAATATGTAAAAAATGACATATGATAAATATTGAGCAGTTTGTATTCAAAGTACACATATGGTACACTCTTGATTTTGGATTGCCAACCTTTTCTTACTGCATTAAAGTAAATTTTCGTGGTTATATTCTCAGTATGCTTTGTTAACAATAAATAATTATGACTAGAAATATGAGAAGAAAGAGTATGTGTAACTATTCTAATTCAAAATCAACATAATATTCCATACTTATATCAAAACCAATCGCAAGAAAGGCCATATCGCACGTCACTAGCGATTTGCGATTTGAATATATGTTTTGCGATTTGCTATTTGCGGCTACTTGTGATTGTTAATAGCATTATCCACGAAGAAAGCTATTTGCTATTTGCTACTTGCGATTCCTACTTGCGGTTGGCGGAATGATGAGCGCTCCTAATTTTCTGGAGGGGTTTAGCGGCACATCGCGTGAGTATGGAGGTTAAGGATAAGCCGCAGGACAATGGTAGAAAACAACAATCATAATAGGGTGTCGACGGGAATGAGAAGAAGAAAGTATCTTTTAAAGAAATATTGGTAGAGGGACGACAGAAGGCACCAACAAAGGAGCGGGTAAACCTTGTTGAAAAAGGGTTGGTGAAAATTGAATACGAGGGAGGTAATAAACTGCTTCCGAAGGTTTTTTTCGATGAGAGTTATTTCCATGATTTGTGCCATCCATGGAAGGATGCACTGGTGGTTAAACTGCTAGGGAAGGATGTTGGATACAATGTCCTCAAGGACTGGTTGACGAAAATGTGGATGATTCAGGGTCAGTTTGAAATCATGGATGTTGACCAAGGGTTTTACATGGTGAAATGTGACATGCCAAGTGAAAGGGAGAAGATAGTAACGGAAGGGCCATGGATGGTGTTTGATCATTATTTAGCAGTTTCATAGTGGTCCTCTGAGTTTGCTGCTCCAGAGGCGAAAATAGAGAAGACATTAGTCTGGGTTAATTTTCCAGGGATAAACATGCTATATTATGATGAGAGTTTCCTCTTGGCTCTTGCTTCAACAGTGGGAACTCTAGTTCGTGTGGAAAAAAATACTTTGAATGTGGAACGTGGAAAGTTTGCACGTATATGTGTTGAAATTGATCTCACAAACCAGTCATTGGCAAGGTTTGGGTGAACGACCATTGGTACACGGTTCAATATGAAGGTTTGCATACTGTATGTGCTTCGTGTGGGTGTTTTGGGCACTACACTCTTAATTGTGTCCAGAAAACTTCTGAAAACTTGTCATAAGGAACAAAACTGGTGCAAGATGGTACGAGTCAACCGGTGGATGAGGAGGGGAATACAACACTTACGGCGGCGCAAATGGAGGTTACGAATGTGGGGCAAACTATAACTGACGCAACTAATGTAGAAAAATTAATGGCAAATGATAAGGATGATCAGCGAGTAGCTAGGAAGGATAAGGATTCCATCACTGAAGTGCGTGGTGAGTGGATGATAGTGTCAAGGAAAAAACGCACGAGTGGGGTACATAATCCAGGTGGCAAACGAGTTACTATAGAGACTGCAAATTTCTCTCCAAGTAAATGGAATTTCAGTACCAGGAATAAGGGAAAGTCAACAATTATAGTTGCAAACCAAGGATACCACGTGCAATCACGGCTAGGCAAGGTACATGGAAAAATTTAGAGAAAGTGAAAAAACGCAGACCTTATATGGTGGCCAACATAGAGAACAGTATAGGCCCAATAATTCCCAATGGCGCTACTGGCCCAGACTTTAAAGTGGTTCCAAAGAAAGCCCCATCTCTATTACATCCAATGACTACTACGGGAATGACTGGATCAGATAAGTGGAAGGATTCTTCCAGAGAGCAGGTGCACAAGAAAGAGCATTTGAGCAACGACATCGACCCACATGGTTACCGCGAGAGTCGCCGCCGGATTCCTGAAGGCTGGAGACAGCTTATGTTGATGCTGAAGTGGAAATGGAGCATAAAACTTCCATTAATTGAGAGAATCGCTGCCAAGACATGTGCTAGTAAGTTTGTAATTCTTTGTATCATCTATCAATCTCCTCCTTTTCGATGATATGATTCAAAGATGTTACAGTGCTCTCCTGGAATATTTGGGGAGCTCTGAATTGCGAAGAGACATTTGATGGATTTGATACGGAGGTATTCTCCCACTTTTTTCATTGTGATGGAGACACATGGAGCTTTTCAGAAAACACAGTGTTTTTGGAATGCAGCAAGGCATTCAAAAGTTGAGGTGGTGGAATCTCGTGGTCAAGCGGGAGGAATCTGGATTATGAAACAGGTTGGAAGCACAATGGTTGCCTCTGTCGTGAATGTTCCCTGATATACTATTAAGCTTCATCTATCTTTGGGGAACGACTTTTGGTTTCTAACAGGAATGTATGCTAGTCCTGTCTACTCAACTCGGGTGGAATTTTGGTCGCATCTCACCGACCTAAAAAACATGATTGCAGGGTCGTGGTTTATTATAGGGGATTTTAACGAAATTATGCTCCCAAGTGAACAAAGGGGAGGAAACTTTAATCAGACTAGGGTAGATGTTTTGCTTCGAACTATGGACACATGTCAGTTATTGGATATCTCTACGACTGGTGGAAAGTTCACATGGGCGAGGAATCATGTAGGCCAAGGAAGAGTGATGTTCCACTGTGTGGCAATCTATTATGAAAGCAAAGGCAGCTCTTCGAAATGGTTTCAAATATAGACGGATGGGTCTTCTTCCTTTTGGTATAAGCCATGGACTAAATTTGGGAAGCTTTGTGAATAGGTTTTATATGTTGATATTCATGATGTCCACTTGACAATGTCTGATGTGATTCAAGATGATACTTGAGTGTTGGGTCGTTTATATACCCAACTTCCTTCTCTTGTATCTGAGGCTATCTGTGGCACCCTGGTGTGTTTGAATAGTCGGAATCGGGATGGCTTTACATGAAAGGGTAATCTGGATGGTATTTATTCGGTGAAAGCTGAGTATAAATGGCTTCTGAAGTGGACACAAGCGAGATTTGGCGTGCGTTTCTGGAGCCACCGGAGGGTTTGCTTCCGCTGCTACAGGTTGATGCCCAGCAAGAAATGTATCACAAAGACTGGTTTTTAGCTGTTTTTTGTTTCTTTTCTTTTTGTTAGCTTCTTTTCCCAAAAAAAAAACATGTAACTATTCAAAATCGATGACTAACATTCAGTTGTAGCTATCCAAAAGAAAAAAAGTCTAATAAAAGCTAGAAAATAGTGGTTGACGGAGATTATCTGAACCATATAGCATGGAAAATATAATACTTGGGAAAAGGGAAAATCATATGAATGTTTAACACATTTGATAATTTAGGTCAGCATTTGTGCATGAATACTACTAAATCGTCATTTGTGTATATCAGTATTCAATATTGAATTTTCATCTTCTAAGATAAAAACTGTAACACCCATGGCTGACGAGGGCGGGGAGTGGTGGCCGATACACAAGGCATGACAATAAGCGGCTCTCGACAGCTTCTAGAGAAACTGAATTACATCGGAATGAGAGGGATCCTGAGGTCATGCAGGTATGGGACTGCATGGTTGAAGGAAGACTTATAAGAATTGTTTGGTACTACCTATATCAACAAGATGCATCTTCTTTTCGGTAGCCCAAACCATAAGAACTCCACAGTTAAGCGTGTTTGACTTGGAGCAATTTTGGGATTGGTGACCTTCTGGGAAGTTTCCCAGAAAGCGTGTGAGTGAGGACAAAACACGCTGAAAAGACTCGTGTTGGTTTGTGGGGTCAGTCGGCAATCCTGAAAGCAATCTGGGATGTTACAAGTGGTATCAGAGCATACCTCTCCCAGTACGATATGGTTCGGGGATGAACCAAGCAAAAGCTGGTGGGCATGTAACACCCATGGCTGACGAGGGCGGGGAGTGGTCGCCGGTGCTTATAAGAATTGTTTGGTACTACTTATATCAACAAGATGCATCTTCTTTTCGGTAGCCCAAATCATAAGAACTCCACAGTTAAGCGTGCTTGACTTGGAGCAATTTTGGGATGGGTGACCTTCTGGGAAGTTTTCCAAAAAGCATGCTAGTGAGGACAAGACACGCTGAAAAGACTCGTGTTGGTTTGTGGGGTCAGTCGGCAATCCTGAAAGCAGTCTGGGATGTTACAAAAACAAAACTCTCTTCGGTCCTATTTATAAGAGGCATTTAAGTCTACAATAGTTGATGTATCTGGTTAAAAAATTGGAGTAGTATTAATTAAAGAAATATTTGGAAAAAAAGTTAATAAATGATTATAGTAATACGAACAAGTGTTTATATTTGAGACAACTTTTTATCCGAAATGGTATTTATAAATAGAAACGAAGGGAGTAATATTACCTGTAGAAGATCTCCTACGTTTACGACAAGAGCTCCATGTATAGGAGGAACATTGACCCATTTATCTTCATGAAGAACTTGAAGACCACCAAGTTGATCTTGTAGAAGTAATGTTATGAAGCTACTATCAGTGTGTTTAGCAGTGCCCATAGTTAATTCAGGTTCAGGACATGGTGGATAGTAATGACCTTGAATAAAGAGTCCTTCACAACAATTCAATTCTTTGAGGTAATCACGATCAAGTCCTAGTGCCTCCGACAATAACTCAAAGATTATGAAACCCAAATCTCTTATTTTGTGGGAATAATTTATCACACTATCTCTGCAAACATGTAAGAAACCCAAATCCCTTATTTTTTGGTAATATTTTATCATACTATCTCTTTTGGGAATATTTCAAATGGACATAATCTATAACTGAAATGCACACGTGATCATTATCATATGTCATGTATCGTAACAAATGTGAAATCTAGTTAACTTGACTGTATCATATATATCAGAAGTGCTGCAATGCAAGTCCATGAAGTTCTTGTAGATATTACTTCCTCGGTTCCATATCTATTAATGTTTTATTTTTTTATTTTTCGTTTCAAAACTATTGATATTGTAAAATAAAATAAAAACTCTGATAATTGTTTTTTTTTCAAATTATACTCTTAGTTGGGTGAGAGGACTCATAAATGTATAATGCAATTAATAAAAAAAAAATACTAGGAGGTCAAATGAAATAGATATGGAAGGGAGTACTACATGGACCGTAGATCTCACAATTTAGGCCTTAAGATCCTAAAGACAAGGGTTTGAACCTTTGGAGTAAGGCTGGGCGCCCTCCAAGAGGGCGCAGGGCCCACTTAACAGTCATAAATAACCTTAGGCTGGGCGCCCTAGTCATGATTTTGGCCCTTTACGATTTGGGCCCAAAATCATGGCCAGATAGGCCCAAGTCGAGGCTACAAATAGTAACCTTGGGATCATTCCCAAGGCATGACCAAAACAGACCCAGACAGACTCTGAAACCCTAGTTTTCATACATTGTACTCACAACCAGTGCACTACATAATAAAACTCATTATAAATTGCTGGGCAAGAACATAATTAGGACTTAGTTAATTACCTGCATATTGATGGTAGTTCATTTGGTTTGAATGGATGAGGAGCAACGGAAAAACCAAGTGTATCTCTCCAATTAGCAGCTTGGCCACTAAACAAGGTTCCATTGGAGAAATACATAACTTTTTTCTTTAAATCACGAGTGTAAAACTCTTTTCTTACATCAACATCTTGTTCATGAAAACCACGGATTCCATGAATCATTTCATCCAAGACATGAATGGGAATATCATGATTAATTACCTGAAAAAATCCCCTCACATGACAAGCACTTTGAATTTGGTCAATTACCTCTACGCGTCGAGCTTGATCGATGTGTATATCTTTGAGGTCTACGATGGGAACACTCAATTTAGAATCACTAGCTGAGTTTTCACCAATTTCCAACTTGCCAGTATGAAAAATGCGTGGGATCTTTGACACCCCAGACTCCACCAAACCTCTGACACCAGCTTTTGAATCATCAAAAGCTTTCACTTCAGTTTTCCTATCATAAGTGGAATTAGTGGATTCCTCTAATTGATTTGTGTTTTTTACCACCATATTGAGAGGAAAACAACACCAGAGTAGCACTGTCTTCTTGAAAGAGAATTACACAACAAAAGAATCAAGTGTGATTGCTTTGTCTTTTTTGCACACAACCATTTCTGCACGCAACCAATATGACCAAGTAGGCAACTTTGGATGTGGAATATAAACATAAAATAATGGAGGACCCCAATTCATTAAAGACATAACAAACACGTGAGAATTTTATCACAAAGAGTTGTGTTATTTGAACAACTATTTATATTAATACAACTTATGAACAACCATAAATTTATAAAAAATATATATATATTGACACGAAACTAAAACAAAAGAGAGAAAATAAAAACATAATATGAGTATATAAAAAAGTTATCAAAAAATAGTTGTAAATATCATTTTTCTATTGAAATGATTCCGATCAAATACAATACTACCTCACTCCATCCCATAATTTATAAGACAAAATTGATTTTTTATATTCCTTCCCTAAACAATGTATCTAGTCTTTATTATGAATAAAATACATTATTTGTTGAATGAACATCATAAACAAAGTTTCTCTTATAAATGAGACTTTTTTTTAGAAGCTTATAAATGAGACTTGAAGGAGTAATAATTTAATTTTGAATTGGGAAATACATAATAAAATTAATTAATAATACAAGGACTAATTAACGAAAATCAAGAATAACACACATCCACTACCCATTTTTTTCCGTAAAACAACAAAATCATTTTTTTTCCATTAAAATAAAAAATTGTTATACTGAGCAACGTTTATTATAGCCACACTAGACTCTAACCCGTGCGATGCACGGGTTTTGTATAACTTCATATATAACTATTAAATGACTATATTATTACTTTTATAGTTATATTCAGTATTATGTTATCAAACTATCTCAAAAAGTAACAAAAATAAAAGATGAACTGCAATAAAAATGACAAATCAAAAGAAAAAATATATACAAAAGCTAGCACCAAGAAATTGATCCTAACCGCAAAAGCTGTTAATCGAAAGAAAAAAATAATGAAAAGGAATTGTTATTTGGTAACCGAAAGAAAAAAAATAAAAAGGAACGTTACGTGGTAATTGAAATAAAAAATAATAATAATAAAAAGGAACCGCTAATAATGAATAGGAACTACTATCAAAAAAGGAATTGCAATGGCGTTAGTGACTTTTAAAAAAAATGACATTTTCATGTGTTATATTCAATTCCTTGCATATTTTTTTTTTTCATAAAAATTAATTAGGTCCGTCAAAAAGGGTGGTGTTATGGTTATTAGGTTCAATTGCAAGATGGTGAGAGAGATGAAAGTGAGTGAGAAATGATTTAGGAATTGTGAGATTGAAAGAAAGAAGACCCGAAATTTGTGTTAAATACACAACATTGAAACAATCACATGTCATAAAAAACATCAGTATCTTGGTGGTAAGAGTTGTGAATTGAAAGCATGTGATACCTGGTTCGATCCCCATCCGAAGTTTTTTTCATAAATTTTTATAACTAAAAAGTTGGGCTAATCATTAGGGTTAGAGCAACACTGCTTAACATTTAGTATGAAAAAAAGAATAATGAAGAAAAAACTAAAATTCACACAATCACATATCAAAATCAATAATTTTCAAACCCTAATGTCAAGGATTCGAAATTAACAAAATTCAGACAATCAATATCAACATTGGTCATAATTTTTTGTCAATTCGATGAAAGATGGTGTGAATCGGTGAAAGAAAGTGAGTTATCGGCAATGACATTTACGGCAGTCAGTTGTTGGTGAGGTGGCAGTTGCGGCGGCGGCGTTATGTGTGTGAATCAGTGAGAGAAAGTGATTTTCCAGTGGTGGCAGTTACGGCGGCATGTGTTGTTGAAGTGGCAGTTGCAACGGTGGCGGGATGTTGTTATTGGGGTCACCGGCGGCGGTGAAAATGAAGTTGAATCGCATGATGTGTGTGAATGACGTTCAATTCATGTTCAAATGATGTTGGAATTCAGGGTTGTGAGAATGACTTAAAGTGAACTCGCATTTGTGCTAGATAAATAAAATGAAAACAACTATAAGTCACAGAAAACTTTAGTGATCTAGTGGTAACGGTTGTGATCTACCAGAACTGGGTCTAGGGTTCAACTCTCAACAAGAATTGATTGTTTTTCATAACCTAGTAAACTACAAGCGTGGTATGTAAAGTTGCTCCTTCAGTTGTATGAGCAATTCTTATCTAGTCACAACCTCAAATCAAAAATATTTAGACACATACATAAATGAAAAAAAATTAAAAGAGAAATAAATTAGTCGCATCATTTTTACTTTTATCTTTAAATTTTTCTTATCTATGTGTGTATGCCTAAGTAGTTTTTATTTGTGTGTGACCAAATAAAACTTTCTTCAATTGCATATACCCTCTGCTATATTCATTAAAGAGGTCACAATTGAGCAACAAGAATGAACAAAATTTTCCAATCAAATCATCAAACACCCTTAAGACACACCACAAAAGGATGAACGGAAAAACATCACCCACAATCTTATATCACAACACTAGCAAATACTTGTATCAACTTGCTTATTTTGAGTTAAAAAAAGTAAAATTATCAAAATAAAAATAAAATTTTACTCCGGAATTTTCTCTTGCAAAAGCAAGAGCACCATTCACTATAAATGCAATGTATATTTTGAACCATTGTGTTTATTTTAGATTTTAAGTTTGTCTTTAAAAAAAAAAGTTTGTCTTTTATATATGTTTCAGAAAGAAAAAAATTGATCTCTTTTTTTGACAAGAAAAAAAAAATTGAAGAGGAATATGTTAGATTCATGTAATGCGACTTGAATATATCAATATTGCATGATTACCGTCACAAACAATAGAAATTTTTGTCATCTATAAACTTCTAGTCATTAGTACAGTAGTATTCGAGGGAGCAAAAACGAACAAATATGGAATCATAAATCAGAAACCATTGTCCAGACAGATATACTTTTGATCTTCCCAGCTCACTGTTAATAATCCACATGACATGAGAACCATCTTGGTCGAGTATGGAGAAGTACACTCATGCTGGCAAATGAAGCTTTTGGTTGTTCTTCCAACTACAAGGCAATATTTTCAAATGCTCAAAACTAAGATGAACAAGGAGTATTACCATAAATAAAATGGACCTGACAAGTAGGCTAATTTACCTTTGGAAATAGTAGTAGAAGAAGTCAGCATATAGCAGTGTTTGAACAAGCCCAGAAACCCATGCTGCAAAAGAAGTAATGGCAGGAAGTTAGAACAAGGTTTATAGCTACTGTAATGGTTAACGATGATGGAAAAGTTTTCCAGTCTAAAGAAAATCATAACTATATTTTCACAAGTAATATGAAAAAGTCAACAGAAACCATTTAACTTCTATCATTTTCTTGTTTATAGTACAAGTAAACCACCAATAATCCAATCTTCCAATTTCTTTACTTTTTTATCATTAAAAGATAGTGGATTTCTTCTGAATTTTTGCTGATTGATTATTCTATCAGAGAGAATTTATTAGCCTGAGTAACAGCTAAAGGGTAGCAGGTACTCTACAAGGGAAGCATGCATCAAATGGCTAGTTATCAACAACACCTAATTGATGAAACAGAAAAATTGATATTTACTATCTGCTACTCAACATCAAAACGATAATTGGGTGCACTAAATTGATATGTCAAAAATGTATAATTGGAACCCATTCAAAGAATATTAGCATTTATTATATCACACGCGCACACAGAGGACACAGGGCGTGAGAGAGATTAAAGAAATATTTTTTTATAGAAATGAATAAAAACAGAACTTCTTAAGTAATGGATTCTATGCAGTGAGAACAAAAGAGATTTGGTACATATTTAAAAGGTTTGCACAACCAGGCATCTTTTACAGTTGCTTGAGCAATAAGGAACATCTTAGAACTATGGTACAAATGCATCTTTAATCTGAAAACTGAGTATGCAATAAAGAGGTTCACATGCCATACAATAAGACATTTTGAAAGGAACCTTGGGCCTGTAGCTGAATTGGGCCTAACTCCAAAGAGGCCCATAATTTGGAGAGTTTATTCTAGATGGAAGAAGAGAGAATACGGTTAGTGAGCTGTCAGAGGATCCCATGTGATTCCGTTAGAGGCTATATCACGCAGGGAACGCTTGAGGGAATTCATTATGACAAATTGAGAAAAGTTAGAGAAGGAGATTATTCTCTGACAAGGAGCCTAGGCTCTGGAATATTCTATATTACCTATTGTATCAGCTCTTTTCTATTACTATAATACAATTCCCTCATTCATATATATTAGCTCTAACTACTGTTTCATCCATATTTTACTTGTCATTTGTTAGCTGTTTGCCTGCTTCTATCACATTTAGTGACTAATGCAGAGATCGTGCTGCTATTTAGAGTAATCATAAAAACATAAACCAATGATGACCATTAAACAAAAGACAGAATCATACTTATCCAATGGACAAAGTGGGGCTCCGTAAAGTAGCGATAGACCCAGTTGAGAATGTATAGTGCTCTGTACCCACTGCATTTCACAGACGAAAGCAATATTATAAATATCAAATTTTATAACACGGGACTTGAAAAGTAATTGCAAATGAGTCTAATAAACTCATAAGAGTTGATTCACATGCACATATATCACATGAATTACAAATCCCAAAGAAATTATATACAAATCAAGTGATCAACTGAACAACTGCAAAATAATCTGTAGAACCTGAATAAAACATTTAATCTTCATTAGGCTCTCAGACGGTACAGTAACGAACGCCACTTTGGATGAAGTTCACAATTAGGGTATTGAACAGTTTATGTAACCTTGGGAAACTAAGGAAAGCATTTTGGTTGAAATATATAACTGTTTTCAGTTCTTATTTTTCATTTTCAATGCTAATTACAAAATGTCACTGTTAAGCTGAAAACAGGAAAAAAGTGCAAAATGAAACAAATAACTGAAAACAGGAAACAAAATGAAAATAAACGTCCTTTCAGTAATTATTAGCAATAGCAAAAACATAAATTGAAAATAGAAAAGATTCAACAAGCCAATCACATCCTAATTACTAAATATTGAATCAGAATTCTCAGATCTTAAAGCCTAAAAGCTAAAACATGTGCAAATGGGTTCTTCTGACATACAAAGTTACCATTGCTTATTTTTTATTATAGCACACTATATATGTAGAGCTAGTTGCATAAACTTGAAAACCTTAATAAGGCAGAACTTTGGTTGAAAACCTTAATAAGGCAGAACCTTGGCTTCCAACAAATAAAAACTTTCAACTCAAGATCATAATAGGTCAGTTTCATTCCAACAAATAAAAACATTCAACTCAAGGTCATAGTAGAAGGCCAGTTTCAATGAAGCCAACGAACAGGCTTGTCCACAGGCACTACTGCAAACTAATAATTTTCCTATTCCTTTTGTTGTCTCCATTAGCTATGATTTATCTAGGTGAACTTTGGCTTCCAACATAGAAACTTTCAACTCAAGATCATAATAAAAAGCCAATTTCATTGATCAGTTTCAATGAAGCCAACGAACAGGCTTGTCCGTATGCACTACTGCAAACTAATAATTTTCTATTCCTTTTGTTGTCTCCATTAGCTACGATTTATCTAGGTGAGTTCGAATCACTACTTTGAAACCTGTACAGCATGTTACATGAAATGCTATGATTTTCTTCATGTGAATCGTTATTTAAAGAGCATTAGTTCAATGACTCAGAACTGTGTCAAATTGCAACTACGATTTGCACCATCATCATGCATCATACCACTACGCATAAATAGATATCAACATAGACAGATCTTCCAGTTATTTCGCTGTTGATCAGTAGCTGAAATACTTCCAGAATATAATAGCTGCTAATTTCAATACTAATGCAATAACAGCCACAAAAATCATGGAAATATATAATGTTTTAAATCAGATAAAGGACCATAGCTTACCCAAGAAGAAAGACATATTGTCCTGTTAAATTGTCAATGTTTCTAGTTCTCTGTAGCAGTACCAGTTGAGGAAGTATGGCAACAGCTTCCAAATACAGGGAAAATGTCCACATCACCTATTCCATGCATAAGTAGTTTTGGGAAAACAAACGAAGCTAAATTAATGCAAAGTCATCAGCTCTTAAAAACATTCAAACAGTATGGCAGCACAACAGTTACAGAAGATAAATAACAGCGAATGCATTCTAACCTCCTTAAATGTGAATTTCTCATTGATAAGTAGGGCCAACAATAAGCAAGGTAATACTAGAAAATAGTGACGGAAAGTATCCTGATCTTTGTCATATGATCTACGAACAATTTTGTGGTACCTCATGTACCATACAATAGAAAATGAGCTTCCCAAGAATATCAACTTCATAACAGTATTATAGAGAGATACATAATTCGTAAAGATATCTAAGTAGCGAGCAGCAAAAACAAGTGCGTAGAGTTCTTGAGTTTTCAACGAGACACCTGCATATAAATAAGATGCATCCAAAGTCAGAGAAAAACACAAACAGATCTCTTCAACAAAAAATCACACTAAACTACAGTCAACTAATGCTCAAAAATGAAAAGGAAAACCCACAGATAAGTAGGTTTCTACTCCTCTAATGAATCCTTTATATTCTTAATCACCTTCACTCTTCTATCATTTAGCCAGTAATGGGGAAAACAATCTTTGTTCATCCATAAACAGAAAAAAAAAAAAAAAAAAAAGACAAAGTATTAGGTACTGGGTTTGGGCCTTAGACCAAAAAATGAGCTAAATAAGAGAATTGGCTACAACTTGCGTATGTGGCAAATCTGTCAGAGAGGAAAGGTAATTATATTAAGAAACTGGTAGCAAGGGGAGAGGCATTGAGTATTACTCTGTTAGAAATCTTATGGTTTGGGAAGAGAGAGAATTGTCTCTTCTCTGAAGGAGCTTTTGCTCTGTGCTACACAATTTTTCTTCTGTAATACATCTATTTCCAGTCAATAATATGGTATTCTGTTTCTCTTGATTTTGGGTTCCTATCAATTCTCTGGTTGGTCTAAGACGCAAACCCAGTACCTAACATAAATCTGAAGCAAAAGTATATTCTTAAGTAATACAGGATAAACGGCGTCTTTTATAACTTTATTGTAAGCTACCACGAGACTATAACAATCAAAGCATGGACAATACTTGAGTTATAGAAACAAGAAAGAACTGATCTATAGTACTATGACTGCCTGAGCAGCACCTCAAGATTCCTCCGGCACTGACAAAAGACTAGCAGCTTTTGTCATTAATCTACATCTGTAACTAACATATCAATATATCTTAACAAAGTGATCAATTCACTTTTTACTGTCCATCTCTAGCAGCTCAAATCCTTAGATTCTGGACGGCCTTCTTGGATCAGGTTTGCAATGATATAAGTTATTGATGTCACAGGGGAATTTCAGCTTTCATATTATTATGCTAACTAGAATTTCCTATTCTAGATGGCTTGATACACACAGGATTTGTCTCAGGTATTGTTTTTGAAGCATGTTTCTATTATCGCAATTATACTCATGTAATTGCCTAAACCTTGGATGGTTATTCTGACCGAAATAATATGGTGTGCCTGAAAACTCATCTTGACTGTATATTTCGTTTAAACTTACTGTGTTGTTCTTCTAATTGCCTCCCTTGCCTTTTTTCTAACTTGCTTTATTCTTTGCTCTATTTACTAAATATATTGAGTTCAACATGGAGTTTTAAAAGCTTTTAACTACAGTAGAGATTCTTAATTCTGAATGTTTATTATTGATTAATTTCATTACACTGCTTAAAGCTAGCGATTCTTAATTAATTGTATTATTGATAGTTTGCGTATTTTGACTTTGTTGTTAATTGGATTTGGCCATGGTTTCGAAGTTTAATTTATTTTTTATTATCCTTTTTGATACATTAGGTTGTTAGGAACCCCTTTCAGTTGAAGTTTATCTATATTTGAAGAAATCACTTTGCTGAGTATAGATTGAAACTATACTATTTATCAATTTACATACAAGAATTTTTTTTTTTAATTCTATAAACCATTATTGACGCTTTCCTACTTCAGCATGGTATCAACATTCATTCTATGATAGAATTTCTCATTATTATATTTGAAAGCTACAATATTCTTTTTGGGCATTAGTGCCAATAGTTAAAATAAATTGTTTTTTTTTCTTTAATATAGGCTACCACAAATGGAATAGCTCTAAGGGTTGATGGATATGGTGTTGATACCAGCAATAAAGCCAGAATATACTTTTTGCTGCTGCAACTCTGCTTTCCTGCTCACACAGTTTCTTATGTCTTTTCTTCTTCCATTGAGCATTTGTGTTTCAAAGGTTGAGTTGATTTTGTTTCCGTCACAAAAGAGTCTCTAAAATTGGTTTTTTATCTCAACTTGACAACTTCTAAGACAAGTTTGTTCTTTTCTCTTACTCCAACCACCCACTTTTGTGACTTTGGAGCTCTTAGAACTTGGCCTCGACCTTTTCCGTCTCACTGGAGCATTTTAATCTCATGGTATGTTTCCTTCATTATTTTTTCGAGTCACTCCATTATACCTTGCTTCTATGTTTTTAACTAAATTCAAGCAACGTCTCCATATTATTTTTGAGTCCCTTCCATTATACCTTGCATTTATGTTTTTAACTAATTGAGACTATATATGGGTATATATTGTCTGTGTGTTATTTTGTCTCTGCTGGATTTGAATTAAATTAAATCAGAGCGGTGAAATTTGCAGAAATAAGTTTCAAGACATAATAACATTGTTGTTTTTTTCAGTTGTTGTTGAATCAGTTATTAGAGTCCATAATGTTTTATTCAGTTTATAGAGTCCATACGCACCCTTATCTGATATAATATGAGAGAGCTTATCACAATATAATAATTGTTTTCCAACTACCCAATAGGGCAGATTTGGGTCTACCAAAACTTCTAAATAGTCTTGATATTTGAAGGCCTTATATTTTTCAAGCCTTACTTTTTTTTCATCTAACTATCTATATAGATGCACTATTGATCCATAATATTGTTTATCTATTTCTATTAGTTCTTGATTACAGATGGGCATACGATCTCTCCCAGTTGAACAAGGTAAAAGGTTAGCTACTCATTTTTCAACTTACAATAATTTCTTACTCCAAAAACCAACAAAGGTTAACTAAGAAGTTTGCTTCCAAACTTCAGCGACCTAATACTTACCTGGAGCGCATTATGTTTTGTAGATCCTATTCTTGCTTTTTTTATGATCTATTTTTGCTTCTTTTTTTCTTATTTATCACGTTCTTATCTCAATGTCTTCTTTATTTATGATAAGATAAATCTTCTACCACTTGTGCTTCCAACTTACTAACTCAAGATTTTATCATGGAAGGTGTTCAATTACACAATGGTGTGCAAATAATTTATTATACTTTGGTGTCATAGTTTAAATGGCTGGAATGTTTTGAAGATGTAGCTGGTCTAGACAGAAAAGTATATACTTTGGTGTCTTATTTTAAATGGCTTGAGTGCTTGTGATCATATTATGTTTCTACTCTTTAGTTGAAATGGTTGATTATTGTATTAGTTTTTTAACGGAAATACAATCAATTGATACAGCTATAGATATTGGATTGTGGCTTCCCTGTTGCTGTTGTTGAAGCTCCGAATTTGAAAAAGGCTTTAGTGTTGTTAAGAGAAACTTCGGAGATTGTTTATGAAGTTGTTGCTTTGGAAGCTAGCATGCCACTCAAGGTTGTTAAAACTTAAAGGGAATGAAGTCCTTTGGGTGGTTCAACCTCTTTTAGTTCATGTCTCCTGCTGCATTTGACTTAATAAATTTAGGATTGTGTCTGTGTTTGTCATCTTTTATGTTTCACTGTCTATGTACTTTGAATTTGATGTAACATTTTTCCCTTGAATCGCTGATGTGTATGTGTGCTTGGTTATGTTTACGGGGTTGGCTTTGTGTAAGTTGTGCATATGCAATGGTTTTGTGTTTGTGTTCTTAAAGCCAGATAAAAATTTATGTTGTGTGTTGCATGGTTGCTATATTCTGCATTTAATTGTAATTTTGTTTCGTATAGTCATGCATTTTTGCCATATTTTAATGTAGAGTTACAATCAATACGGATATCAGTTGCTCAAGTACTTTGAACTCTTCATAGTGTAATTTACACTTAACTGGTAAAGTTACTTTACACTCAAAATATAGTTGTGCATTTTATCATATGTTGCTCTAGATTTACAATAAACATGTGTCCTTTTTTTTTTTATACAAAACATGTGTGTCCTTTGCTCAAGGTGTTTTGGGCCAGAGTCAGATATATCTACGAGTTGAACACACTCTTGAGAAATTCTTTTGCAGACTCTATACATCTAAACTAGATGTTTGTAAAAAATATTTGGGGACACAATGTCATCATTTTATGGGAACAAAAGAGGTTTGTAAGGTAGATATTTTCACGTTTACGGTTCAAAATCATTCAATGGGACTTAGTGTTGAAACTGTTGGATTGACTTGATTGGATTTGCATCTTCATTCGTTTTTTGATCCTGTTCAAATTAATCCATTTGTTGTTGTAGTTTTTTTATGATTGTTGTTCTATATAATTTGATAACTTTTTGGTTGTGATAAACCCTGTACTTTGTTGTAAAATGTGGTGTGCGGTTGTTTTTTATTTCCTATTTTTTTATAATAAATTTGTGTAAAATAATGATGTTATTGTTGATTAGTGTATTGTATTGTTCCTTTATGTTATTAAACTCTTGGTTATTGACAGATCTGTGCATGGCACGGGTCGGACACTAGTATGGCTACATGGCAGTCTTATTTCCAAAATTCTACCACCATGTAACTTTCTAAACTTACCATTTCTAAGTCACAAAGATAAAAATTACTCATAACAACAACATCCTATTTCCGATACATTCTCAAACTTTTAGAATGGCGCTTTGAGATTAATTTATGGTTCCTACCTACAGCAGTTTGTTGACCAAATGACCATCGAGGTTCTTTTAGGTATAATTGTGTCTTAAAACACCAAACTGTTTTCCCCAGAAATAATAGACTGAATCTATTCTACAAAAAGGAAAAAATCCAAGAGTTGACCCAACCCAACTTTTGCAAAATAATTCCTTACAAGATATTACGTTTATTTAACACAATGTAACACCGACACTTCAGATTGAAGGCATGTGAGGTGTCGAACACCAACGCATAGTTACATTCAATCACTTCCATTTCATAGACTATATAACAAATGCCGGAGAATGAATCAGTAGGCAGTAAACCAGTAACTGAATCTATCTAAAGTAATAATTCCTATAAATACTTTTTCTATCAATAACAATCCTAACAGGTGAAATTTCATAACAATGTCCAATTTTAATTTTATAAATTTTTTTTAGATCCTTAAAACCTTAGTCTAATCTCATTTCTTCTTAGATCCTAACATGAACAGTTTCAAAATTGAAACAAAAATATAACGAATTAATGATAAATAACGTTGAGAAGAAAAAAATAGATACCAGCGCAGGATTTGATGGTATGGATCTTGAGAAGAAGAACAAGGACGCTGGCCAAATGGGTCATATCACCGGCTAATCTGAAAATATTCATCTTCGCTTTGATTAGATCTGGAAAATTTTGGTTCCGATTGCAAAAATCGAAATCGTTTTCAGGCGCAAAACTACTAGTACTATAGAAGAGGTGTGCGTGTGTTTCTGTGGCTTATTGCAAAGTACAGAAGACTTCACAACATGTTCCTGACGACTCTTCTTAACTCTTCTTCATTCTTTTATCTTCTTTTTTTTTTTTGTTCATAAGGTAAAGGAGTTAATTTGATTATTATAAAAATAAAAATAAAAAAAACTATTAAAAAATTACTTTAATTTGTGTGAGTTTAATCCAGACAAGGTCGGTTTAAGGATGTTCGTAAATTTTAACTTAACTAATAAAAATATAGAAGTTACAAGGCCATATATCGTGATCGAGTTTTGAACACATTTTTATTTGTATTTTAGTTTTGATGGTTATTACAATTTCTTCTATTTATCAAAAAAAAAAAAA